>PVIU01003494.1:0-144158 GCA_004026605.1 Ondatra zibethicus
CTTCCAACAGGGCAGGGCACCATGCCCTCTTTCAAGGAAGAAGGGGGAGGGAGGAGGGGTGGGGAGGTAGTGGGAGGGGACCGGGAGAAGGGGAAGAAAGGAAAAAAAATTTTATTTCTTTAATTATGTTCTTGAATGGAAAAAATAAAACAAAACAATGTATGGAAAAAATAAATAAATAAATAAATAAATAAATAAATAAATAAATAATTTAAAAAAAAAGGCCAGCAGACTGGTTTGGTCTTTTCATTATATGAGGTTGCAATGAGGAGTACAACCTGGAAATGATCCCTCACTAGAATAAAAAACCATGCTGGTGCTCCTATGTCTTTATCTTTGGCTTCTTACGCTAAGAATAGGGAGGAATAATTGTTTTATACATCGCCTAGTCTATACCACTTTGTTACTGGCTTGAATTATGGCATTAGCATAGCCTTAGTGAATTATCACTAAGTCATCCTAAAACTTGTGAGTGGAATCTCTTCTTGGACATCTGACTTTCACTTCTTGTATCATCATAACTTTATCTTTTAAAAATTGTTGTTATTATTATATCAGCTTTTACCTAGATGAATTGTTTTGGTTTTTGTATAGTATATATTTATCTTGGAATTCCCTACTTTCCTTATTTACTAATTAAGTTTTCACTAATTCCTCAATGATAAGTTTAAGTAGCATTTCCTTTCAAAGGTATTCCTTAATTGGTTCATCACATTCGATTATTTTGCTTCTTTTATTTCAGTGCATATTGATTACACCTCTCTTCTACTTCTGATTGCAGTTAGCAAATGCCTAGATTTGTTATTGTCTTGAAAGTATCTTGAAACCCAGGACTATATCTTCTCTACCACTTTATTTGTCCATATTTCTTACTGTCATAATTAGACAATAAATGTTAAAATAGGAAGTAAACATTTGTTTCAAAAAGATTTCAAATAAAGATGGGAAGTTTTGCTCTAAAAAATTAAGAATATACACTCAATTTTTATGACGAATTTAGAGAATCTGTGTGAATTTTCTAAAGAGTCTGACAGAGATGAAGCAGTGACCTTACACCTCTAAGATAGCACCTTGCCTTTTAGAATGGTTTCAGAAGTATCCATTGAAGATTTTGAACAGTCTCACTGTACAGTCATTGATCTAAAAGTTTCAAAGACAAAGTATCTAGACTCATGATTCTGATTCTTCTTGGCCTCCAATTGACATTCTTATACATATACAGATGAGCATACTGATTTGGGTGAGCATTGTCCTGAGTTGTAACAGTTAAATCCTAAGAAAATCAAGAAGCATAATTTGTTGACAGATCACCTTTTTGTATTTGAGAATCTTAGTAAGTTACAGCATTTTACAATATCAAACACAATATATTTCATTAATAATGAGGTATAATTATTTTTAGGATAGCTAGTATCTCTACCTCCAAGCATAGTGTTACATTCTTGGGTATAAACTGATATCAAAGGGGCTTGGTACGGTCTCTCTGGCTATATTCATCCTAGGACTACTAACAAAGACTACCAGAATTCTTTGATTGAAAAGAAAGGATGCTACACAATGGTTTTAGATGCTTCCCTATTGGGATTTAAAATGTACCCATGTTGGGGAAGTCCAGACTGCAGCATAGATGACCTTATGATTCTATATTTAGAAAAAAAGACAAGTGCCAAGAATTTCTATATCTATTTCAAGTTTTGAACATCACAGTTTATGGAGTTTAGGTTCCTCTTGCCAGAATAAATTAACAACAAATTTTTAATCCTCTTCTGAAATATGCATAGAGATTATTGGTGTATTATAGGCATTCTCCTCTATAGTAGATGGTAATATTTTGTTGGATAACCCCTTTCTACTAAGATCCACTACAGTGGTGAAGAGGGTACGGCATAAAGTTATAGAAACACCATGTCACAGCTGGCCAAGTGTAGAACAAAAGTACAGATGCTGTTTGTTTTATCAGCGTAATACACCAGCTATATTTCTATATGCCTTAACTGGCTACCCAGCAAAAATACGAGCAACTCATTTTCCACTGATAATTAAGATCTTACAAAGAGATCACTATTCTATTCCTCATTTCGATATTTTTAAATTTAGCTTTCCTCCTTTCCTCCATCATTTTCCCCTTCCTTCCTCTCTTTCTTTTCTTCCCTTGCTTTGTCCTCTCTTGATTTTCCACTTAAAGTTTATTTTTTTTAATTTATTCTTTGAAAAGTATATATATTACAATTCAAAAAGTGGCGTGTAAGAGGAAGACGCCATGCAACAGAACTCCTGTGGAGGTTTTTTTTTTTTTTAATTGGGGGAATGAGAATGGAAAATGGGGGAGGGGAGGAGAGACATTGGTCTCTGGGGACAGGAGTTGAAGAAGAAAAGAGGAGAGAAAGAGAGAAAGACAGGTGGGAGAGAGGAAGAGGAAGAGAAAGAGGAGAAAGAAGCAGGTGGAGTTCTGCCTGTTAAAGGGATAGGGAACTGCCTGCCAGGTATGCAGGGATGAGACTCTCTGCCTGGTCCCCAAGGGGCAGGTTCAGATGTGCCTGAATCCTAATATATATATATATATATGCAATGAAAGCGATGACAATTGCTCATTTCTATCCACAGACCTAACTTTTCATTGCAGAAAATGTTTTCCTTCCCTGCCTCTAGCTCCCCCTATATACTGTGCCAACATTACCTCTCCCAACTCTATGATTTTTTTCCCCTCTCAAAATATTCCAGTATGTGCAATTAATGCTGACCATATGGGCATGTGTGTGAGGTAACTCAGTTCGAGAAAGCAGGTCCTCATTCATAGGTTGGTTCTGGCTTCAGTGCTTTTGTTTTATGTGTTTATCTTAGAGCACAGTGGAAGCCAGGAACCTAGAAAAGAGATGTTTGGGGAGTAGATGTAGATACTATAATGGAGGGGGATACTGCATTTCTTTCTTTCTTATGGTAATGTTTCACTCTGTAACCCATATAGGCCTCAAACGCACGACTTTCCTGTTTCCTTTTTTTGGGTATTTTTATTTTATTTAGTATTTTGCTATTTATTATTTTGAGGGGTTAAATTTGTCACAGAGTCTTGCTGTGTAGTGCAGACTGTCCTTGAAATTTAAATCTAGCTTTGTACCTGAACCAATACTCCTTGATTTTTTTTTTTTTTTTTACCTTCTGGATAGATAGAGATGGGAGGAGTATCACCCCACATGGTTCATTTTCTATGTTTCTAAAAGGGAATGCAATATTTGTGAGTATGTATATTGGGCAGAGAGACTGTCAAAAATACTTACCTTCATATAATATTAGTGGAATAATTCATTGTCGATACTGAGTAACTTCTCCAATTCCATGACATTGCTGATATTTTGCAAAAGGTTAAATTTTCTAGCAAAGTTTTGATTGTGTTAGCAAAGTTTCTCAAATGCAAGTTACATATATGGAGATACAACCAATTGGCACAGAGTTGTATGGCTGGCACTGTGACTCAGTAAATAAAGGTGCTTGGCACCAAAGTACAGCCACCTAGCTCAATCCCTAGAGCCTGTGATGGGAGGACAGAACAATCCCTGCAAGCTGTACTCTGACTGTACTTGCATGCCTCTACATTTAAAATGTAATACAACAGAATTCTGCTGTCCTGGAATTCACTCTGTAGAGCAGAGTGGTTTTGAACTCACAGAGACTAGTCTCTGTCTCCTGAACTATTGGATTAAAGGTGTATGCCACCATAACCAGCTCAGAATATTTTAAGATGGCCAGGATGCGTAAGTTGTAGCTCAGTAGCAAATATTTGCCTATGATCTGTAAGGGCAGGGATTTAATGTCCAACATTGTGTAAAAGACCAAAGAGACAATAAAAGCATCAATTTCCAGCTAAAACAAGAGATAGAGATGAAGAGAGAAGTACCAAAACAGAGAGATAAGATTCTCTAGCGGATATGCAGAGAGGCAGATGTGGATAATTAGAAAGATACTAACCCAACAAACCAGACAGACAGCATGGAGAAGAAACCCCCCAGAAGAGAGAAGAAATTTCAATTATATTTAGCACAGCCAGGAAGGTGCTGGAACAGCAGGTCTGACAACTTCTGGAATGCCAGAAAGTGAAAAGAGCAGAGAGTTAAAGGACAAAATTTATTATCAGTTTCCAGAGAAGACTGAAGACAGGGTTAATATAGAGTTTTTCTCCTATGTAAGGGGCACAGGGCTACTAACCCTGATTTTACTACCAAATAGATCTAGCATGAGAGTGATAAAGCAGGCTTCACCCCAGAGACCCACTCTGGGAGCCACTGATAGCGGCTGATAGCTGATAGCTCTTCAGAGTGGGGAATACTGGGTGGGAGGCAAATTATGGTGCTGTTTAGTCATATAAAAGCTACACAGGATCACCAAATTGTGCTAAATACAACCAGTGGTGATTAGAACTACCTTAATTTAAAAAATTGACTTTAGACATAATTTAGAAAAGTTCCTTTTGATCTAAAAGGAAAACTACAAGCTATGTAACCTAATAAAATATTTAAACCATAATATGCACATATTTATTTCTAAATCTTATAAAGTGTTTGTAAAATTCTTCTTATTCCTTGAAAAACTGCACTCATCTGAAATTGTCATCTTTCTTCTCCACTTCAGAAATTTCATTACCAGTTGGGTGTGTTCAGCTACTCGGAATTTGGCCTTTGCAAGTGTTTCTTCGTGTGAACAGGTGTATTTCACTCTGGATGGTTCTATTCCCCACTAAGTAAGATGTTTGCTTGCTGGCAAAGTTGCAGCTTGCTTGCTTTGGCTCCAGCCTGTCACGATGCAATGGGAAGAGACTGGATGATGCCAGTGATGAGCAAAACACTGCCTCACTCTCGCATCACTGCAGTTCTGGGCTCTGAATGCGAGCGATCACAACAACAATGGCAAGAACTGAGAGAGAGAGAATTTGTAACTGTTAGTAGACAGGCATCTGTACTAGCCTTCCCTTAGGGTCCTGACAGGATATGTGCTCAGCTGCAACCACTAAGAGCACCCCCTGTGCACATTTGCTACGTTCCCTTTTTAAAAGGTAGACCTGCCACCGTCCTGTCTCTTTCCCTCTTTCTCGGCCTCTTTTGCCTTCTCTCCCTCTCTCTCTTCCTCTTCTACCACTCTTGTCCCCAGGGACTGGCCTCTGCCCTCCTTTCCTTCCCCTTCTCTGCCCCTTCCCTCTCCTCTTACAATACACCTCCTATGTGAACTTGTTGCATGGCGTGACTGCTCTTCGTGGCACTTTTAAAAATTGCAACAGTAACATAGCAATTTTCAAAAATTATAATGATGTTTAATACCTAGCCAAAAAGATGAACACAATAAAATAAGTATGTGTATTTTTAGGCCGCATAAACCAATTAATATTATATGCTTTTAACTGTTGAATGACTGTTTTAATAAGAAGCTTATAAAGCAGATAATTTCTATCAGTTGAGAATCTGTATGAATGCAGACTCCTATTGACAAAGTCTTTGCTGTGGAATAATGCTCTTGTGACCAGCAAAGATTTTTTAACTTGTATTGGTTTAATAACATACTGATTGACCAGTAGCCAGGCAGGAAGTATAAGTGGGGCAATCAGACTAAGAGAATTCTAGGAAGAGGAAAGGCTCAGTCTTCAGTCACCAACCAGACAAGGAGGAAGCAAGATGCCTTACTGAGAAAAGGTATCAAGCCACATGGCTAAACATAGATAAGAATTCTGGGTTAATTTAAGTTCTAAGAGCTAGTTAATAATAAGCCTGAGCTAATAGGCCAAGCAATGTTGTAATTAATATAGTTTTTGAGTGATTATTCAGGTCTTGGTGACCAGTAAACCAAAGCACAGTCTCCATCTACAAGTCTTCACAAGGTCTTAGTTTCAAGTCTACTTGCATTGTTGGGTACTCATTTGTGACACACCCTTGTGCAGAAACTGTGAGCTTTCTTAGTCTCAATGGTCTCATCTGTAAAATTGCTCCTATAACACAATAATTGTGTCCTGAGCCAGTTGGAGGAGTTCTCCATAAATTTCCAATAATTTTTAAAAGAAAAAGATCCCCTCAAATAAAAACATCACACTTTATGCTATGATTGGATCTGAAAGAGCTCTTTCATATTGTCAAGACTGTCTGATTACAACTTGTGTACTAGTGGCACCAGCAATGTGAGCATTGTTTGTGCCAAACATATTCCTTACATTTGTACCAGAAAACAAAGGACTATATGATATTGGACAGTCAATAAAGAGGCAGCTATGTTCACAGTAAAATGGTTATTACAACATTGCTCATGGGGTATAGACATCAGTTTAAACTCCATAGTGCTTTTTACAGTACTGTGTTATGATTTAGACAGGAAAATCCCCCACCATCACTCAGTGCACACATGTTGAAAGCAATGCTTATAGCTGATATTTGGGGAAGTGATTGGCTCATGAGGACTCTGACATAAGCAGCAAGTTAATAAGTTGGTGCACTTATGATTGAATGCACTATTAGGAGGGGGTGAGAACTGTAGACAGTCATTTGAGCCTAGAATGTAAGTCGTTTGCTGGGAATGTGATTGAGGGATATGCCTGGAGTGCAGGCCAGTCTCTTCCTTTCTCCCATTGTGCTTTCAGGACAACTGTGAGAACTGCATTGTCTCCTCCGACAGAAGTTCTGCCTTTCAGGCGGCTCTACATTACCCCAGATTCAGAAGACCTTGAAAGTGTGGCCTGGAATAAATCCTTCCTCCTTTAAACTATTTCTCTCAAGTGATGAAGTCACATACCATGAATAGATAGTTACTGGGCAAATGGTGTGATGATGTTGAAAACAGTCATTTGCCAGACTGGCCTTTTGCGTAGCTTTTATAAAGAAAACTGGGCTTTGTACTAGCTATATTTTCTATTCCCAAAGCACTCATTCTCAGATATTTGCATAGCTGACTCCTTTGCATCATTTAGATTTCAGTTCAAATATGCATTACTCAATTGCCAATCTATGGAGTCTCCAAGTTCCTTGTTTCATTTTAGCACCCGTGTGCTAAATTTGTTTCAGAACAGCCTTAAAACAGAGCCCCTTAGACTTGAGTAGTTGGCATATAATAGAAATGCTCCTCTCACTGACTGAAGTTTGACTCCACAAATTCACTGGTGAGTAAGCTGGCTCAGGACCAACATCCTAGATTGTCCCTTATCACTGCATTTACAGAAAGGCAAAGGTGAGCAAAATTGCCCTCAAAACTTTTTATAAGGGCTTTATTATCATTAATGAGGACTCTTCAATCACCTTCCGAAGTCCCTGTTTTTTATAACTCCTATGCTGGAGTTTATGTCTTGGTATCATTTTTTGAATGAAACAAACATTTAGACAGCAGCACACTGGCACATGCAATGCAACAGACTTGAAACCTTCAGCAACAGAAGCCCGTTGCCGGACAGCCCTGAAGTGGGGTGCAGACGGTCAATTTCCTATGGGGCTTGTCTCCTTGACTTGTTGATGGTCATTTGTTCTCGCTATCTTGTAACAAAGTCATCACTCAGTGTACATGTATGTCCCTTGTTCTGTCCTCAACTTGGGTTTTATTTCTTTTTTTTTAAAGGACATTAAGAAAATTGGGTTAGGGCCCATAATAACTATCTTGTCTTTTTAAGAGCACTATCTCAAATCACAGGAAACACTTTTGTACTGGGGAGTTAAACCTTCACATATGAGCTTTGAAGGGGGCAAAACATAACCCATAATTGTATGGAAAATATCATGTTTATAAACACTTATTTATTTATGGTCCATCAGCACTCATTAGAATATAAGCTCCAGACGTACCTCAGTTGTATCAGTTGTATTGTTGATTGCAGGACTTGGATCAGAGCCTGGAAGATGACAGAGACTCAATACATATGTTTGTTAAATGAATGAACAGATAAATGAATGATAAAAGCACTTAATTATCAAGTCTTTGATGTCTGTAATTATTAAAATTTTCATTAATTTCAGAGTCAAGCAGAAAAGCAAGTATGCAGTGTTTTAAATCTTAGTGATGCCCAGTAACTGCACCCCACCCCCTAAACTCACACAGGCAATTTTTATTTTAGAATGAAAAGACATTTTAATTTTACTGATTATATCTGAGATTCAAACAGTAGTGACATTCATCCTTTACCTTCTGTGATATGGTACAGCAGAGATTTCAGGCTGATCAGAAATAACTTAGAAAGGAACTTGACATGTTTAGTAAAGAAAATATAAAAAATTTCACTACTAATTGATTGCCAGCTCTGTTAACTAAGAAAATGGATTTATGCCCAAAACAGAGACTGTTGTTTCTGGTTGTTTTCCTACACACATTCCTGGCTCCTCTCAAACAGAAATGGGACCTGCGTTTTCAAGGTTTACATTGGTCAAGATTTGGTTTTGTTTTTCCTTTGGGGGACTGTCTTCCATAACTTGGTTTGCAGCTCAAATAAGTAAAACTGATTAAAGGTGTGAACGATGCGAGAATCCACAAGTCTAATAGCCAGTTTATTAAGGGGTACAACAAAAAGACAAACTCACAGACACAGAACCAATCAGCTGCTGCTGATCCAGCTGCCTTCACCCAGTCATTCTCACCAGGGGTGAAGAACACCAACCGCAAGCCATCTTTCCAGCTTGTACTCAGCTTGGCTGCCCAAGAGAGTGCCAGACTTGCAACCCTCTCCCTCAAATTTTAAGCTGTGTCATAGGCAGACAAGACCACACCCTAGGGCTTGCTGCCTCAAAAGTCATTGGCTAAATGGATAGAAATCCTACCCCATGTGAAAGATAGTTTCTTGTAGATATGTTGGGCAGTAAAATGAGGGCCATTCTATGAGCAGTGAAGTATTGATGGGAAAAGTAGGAGGGTACATCCTTTATGATGGTGTGGGGCTCCTACAAAGCTGGGCTCCTTAGATGGAGTCTTTGAAAGAGAAATACACTACCTTGAACTCCTAGTATTTCAAGTTCTCCTAATACATTACCTTATACAATGACCACTAACTTTTTGTAATATTTAGTACAATGTTGTATAACCTATACCAGAGTAAATTTACTTTATTACTCTTGCGATTCTTTGCCTATCTAAAGGATTTTTTTCTCCTTAAAATCTGCCTTTAGTGATTGAAACTCTACAATGTAGAAGTTTATAGTATCTCAAGTCAGAACACACTACACAACTGTTTTAGTTTAGTCTAAACCTTTTCCTTGTTCTTCACCATCTGATTGTTTATGATTGTAAATTTCAACGTTATTGTAAACCACAACCTCATGGAAGACCATACCCTAGTGTCTCATAATTGGATGTGTGACTCCAATGAGTCTGTTTAAGGAGCTGGATATTAATAGTGTTTTACAGTCATAGGAGGGCAGTGTAGTACAGTATACAGAATGCCATCTTTGAAATGAGAAAGCCAAAGATCTATATTTTAGTCTTATTTTTTACTACCTGGGTCAACATTTATTAATTCTCATCCCTGGAAGTGTTTTCAATATTCAAGTGTTTGATAATAAAATCATGCATTTCTATAATTTAAATGTCTTTAATAGGTATATGGCACAGTCAAATGGTCAATAAGTTCTAGCTATATTGAGGTGAACTTCATTCTATCTACTTGAGAAGAGTTTGGCACAAATCTTGGGGTTACATTTTTGTTGTTTTGTTTTTCTTCTATCTAGTATAGGTTCAAGGCTTTCCTGGTCTATACCTTTAGTAATTTTTGATCAGCAATGCATTATAGAATACATTGGTGTGGTAGTTTGAATGTAATTGGCCCCCATAAACTCATGGGGAGTGGCACGATTAGGAGGTGTGGTTTCGCTGGAATAGGTATGGCCTTGTTAGAGGAAGTATGTCACTGTGGGAATGGGCTTTGAGGTCTCATATATGCTCAAGCCACGCCCATTGTTTAGTTCACTTCCTGATGCCTCTAAATCAAGAAGTAGAATTCTCAGCTCCTTCTCCAGCACCATGCCTTCCTGTATTCTGCCATGTCCCACCATAATGATAATGGACTGAACCCCTGAATTGTAAGCCAGAACCAATAAAATGATTTCTTTTATAAGATTTCCCTGGGGATGGTGTCTCCTCACAGCAATAAAAACCCTAAGGCAATTGGTTAAAGTGTATGATTTAATGCTAGCCTAAATTTCACTAATAAGGAACATTCATGACGCATTATGGGATTTCCTCTGTAAGAAAAATCTACATTGATTCTGTAAAGTAGTATGCTTGATTTTATGCCATACAACACAGTTATATTGTAAAGAAACTTCATATTTTAGAACTTGCAATTCAAGCACATGTGTATTAATGGCAAATTTTATATTTTGTTCTAAAGAATTTTCTTCTTGGAAATTATGTGATCTTCACTTACGGTATTTTTTCCGTTTCTTTATTTTTAAGGACTTATTTATTCTTATGGTGTGTGTGTGTTGGCCTGAATTCGTGTGTGTGTGTGTTGGCCTGAATTCGTGTGTGTGTGTGTGTGTATGTGTGTGTGTACCTTGTGCTAGCCTGGTACATTCAAATACCATAAGAGGGCATTGGATTCCCTAGAACTGGAGTAACAGATAGTGGTAAACCACCATGTGGATGATAGGAATAGACCATAGACCTCTGCAGGAGCCATTTCTCCAGCCCTATAGAATGTATTTTTAATAAATTCACAATTACCATACATTTAACATTTATTGGTCAAAAATCAAAGAGAACTATGTTTACCAAGATGGTATGAGAAATCTCATCTCAAACACTATTCTGAGTATATGTTAATCATTTGACTTAATGTGTCTACCCTGACTCTCTTAGTAGAACACAAAGCGAAGACCTAGAAGAAAACACCTGAACATCATGACCTGAACAGAAACTTTTGGCCTCTACTTCGTAAATGCACCTTTACATTGATTTCATCCTTAGACAACACTGTAATTCTGCATTTTGAATTTTAGTCACTGTAATGAAATATCTAAAATCCATCCTCATGGCTTTTCATTAAGATTAGTAAATAAATATGAAGCAGGCTAACTTTATTTTTTCAAATTTATATCATAATTACACAAGAATTACATTTATTAAAAATCTAGGTTGAACCTTGCTCTAACGGGTTTACATTTAAAGATTCTTTGATCTGTGATAACTGTAATATATATTAACATGTTGCATTTTAAAGTGACACTGCTTTCCATTAATCAAGTGTCTGTACGGTTGATTAATTTGTACAAGGTTTAAATTGCTATGAAAATTTATCATTCATAGCCATGATCTCCATTTACATATATGTTAATTATGGTAAATGTAATCTTTTTCTGAATCCTCTGGGCTGCATACTAAAGAGCCAAAGTGATCAGCAACTAAGGTTTCGATTTTAAAGTGCACTCTACTGTTGCTAACTGGAGTGTGCTGTAGCTGTATAAACTAAGCTAAAAATATTGTGGTATTTTCTGCCGAAGACCAGTTCCAATTCAAAAGATTGTATTTCTCTTTTCAAGGGATTGCTTTAAGCAACAAACATAACAGTTTTTTATGGCTAGATTTATCAGATTAGATTATCATAGTATATAGAGCTGTTCACAGGTATTGCAAAAAGCTTGATTTGAAGCATTCTCTTATTTTAATTCATATACTAGTAAGCTCAATATGCATTTCTATATATCTGTAAGCAGAATGGCTTGGGAGAGCTAGTTGAAAATAGCACTCTGCAACAAAATAAATAAATAAGTAAGTGAAGCAATATAAGAAAGTAATTCTATGGCTTTGTGAGCCTGGATCAATCCTTCTTATTACAGAACAAAGATCGGCACTGGAGGAAACTGAGTCATTTATAGTCATGTTATTATCATTATTTTGTAATTAAGTGTTTTGTTTTTTTTTTAAGGCTTCACAGCCAAGATAGAGGAAAGGACCACCATTAGGAGACAAAAGCCTCATTGAGAAGTCTCCCTCCGGGGCTCACTCTGGAATGGTGGGGCAGTTCAAAGCACTGATCTGGCCAAACACATCCCCTTTTTGGTTTTCTCCTCCAGGTTGTTTTCTTTGGCTTTCCCTAAATTTAAAGCATGCTAACCATGACCTGCTTCTTCATTAGTTTTGGAGGAAATGCTTCCACTTGTTCCCAATTATAATTGGTTCTGTTTGGAATAACCAACTTAGAGAAAATGCTATCCCATTGTAAGTGAATGTGAGATGGCAGGCAGCTAGTGTCTTTGAATGCATGTGATAGGCTTTGCTAGGCAAATGTTAGAAAATTTAATTATTCCTATTAAATGTCTATAATTGTTTGCTTAGTTTGTTAATATTTACATAATATATTCACTTCAAGAGGAGCCTCATTTCTTAGTCATATCTTAATAGAATTAAAATCTTGGAAACCTTTGCAAGCATAGCATCTCTGACTACCTGACGAGGCTGTTTTTAATGACACTTATTTGGCAATTTTCTTATAGTCAGCCTAATGACACAAGAAACAAACTAATATGGCACCTGTTCTGATAGATGGATGTTGTCTCTTTCATCCTCTGATCCCAGACCTTGCAATACACTTTTTAAAGAGGCATCACTTCTCTCATCACAGAAATACATCTACCTCTGAGCTGGAAACAGCAGAAGCGTAGGGCAGAAGATGAAGAATATATTATCCAACTAAAATTACAGAGAAATTTTAAGTAGGCAGAATATAATTGCCCAATTTGGAAATTAGCCAGGACACAGGGTTTAACATCATCTTTACTCTTTTGAAAAGTGCCATGGGATTTTTAATAACTGCTGGTGGTCAGGACCTTGGTTTTACCCTCATCCATTAGACGACACCTCCAGCAGAGCAGTGCCCCCTCATACCATGCTGGGGCATCAGTTCAGTACTGACTCAGTGAAAATTGTGCCACCTACTGAATCATCCTCGGCTCCACTCAGAGTGGCCTGGCTTTTAGATTTTCTCTGGAGGGCTGTTATGAAAGATGGGACCAGGCACAATGATGCTTAATTTATGAGATTTCAAGGTTTTAAATGGCCAAGAGCTCAGACCTGGGCTTTATATTTTCCAGTTTCTCCTAGCAAAATTTTCAAGATGGCTCTTTCCGTATGCTCCAAAATGACAGTCTTGATGATGAAGCTCTACAATTGGACCCATCTCTCCTTGAGAAGGAGAACAATGACAAGACACACACCTCATGAGTGCATACTCAGGTGTATCATTGCATTTAGTTTAGAGCAGATTTTGCTGTTTATAGTTTGACTCCCTTAAAATGGGAAATGAGCCACACCCACCGCCAATCTATGTAAACTGTGTCACTTAATACTTTCACCAGCAGTTCATTTTCTTTTTAGATATTTAAATCCTTAGGAAGAAATATTTTAAAAACTAGTTTTAAATCACAGAAGGACTACACTTTACTGGCCATGTGAAATTAAAAAAAAATTTTTTGTCAAAGAAAGCCTTCATCGCAGTTCACCTAGATAAAATTTTACCATCTTAAAAAAAAAATCCCTAACATAGTTTGAGCGTCAAAGAATAGCTAAAGCAGAATCAAGATTTTTCCATCATTCCAGGTACTTTTAAAGGTAGGTGTCTAAGAATAGCTAAAGCAGAATCAAGATTTTTCCATCATTCCAGGTACTTTTAAAGGTAGGTGTGAAGACACAATGATTTCCAGCTTCTGCCTTAATTTACTATTTTTTAATTTATGTTAATGGCATTAGTAGTTCAGGGTAGTACACCTTATCCACGATGTTTGAAGCTGGGCTTTTGCTATATTCAGAAATCCTGGGCTTCCAAGTTATTTCAAAACTTATGTTTGGCTGCTAAAAGTAACACTATGCAGGGATCGTGCAAGTGCTCAGAAAGTGTTTCCTGAGGTGTGACTTCTGGAAACAGCATCAAGTAAATCCTGCAACTGGTGTGTGAGAGAAGAGATGTCGGGAAACAGTTATGAAGAATACGGTGAGATGTGACAGCTGAGCCTGTAAAATCAACTCCAGCATAGATGCTTGGTTTTTCTCATTCATATTGGAACCAGAATTCTTAAGTGTGCACGTACACACCAAACACCCAGACATAAATATACAGAAACTTACACATACTCACTTATATACACAATCATATACATCATCTCATTTTCTGTTTTTCCTTTTCTTGCCCCATCAGATTCCATCTTTCCCTGTGACCTAACTTTAACTGCAGTACCTCATGGTTAAATAGAAAATCTTCCTCAACTCATTTTAACTTTTACTCCTACAACTTTCCTGTGCAATCATTATTCATTTTCTGATAAACTATTAATTAGCTCAAGTATTAGCTGTTTGGAGACCAGAAGAGGAAGTACTATTTTTGAAAAACTAAGGATTGATATGCTGAACAGCTATGGCCACAACAGAAAATAGGTACCATGGTTCCATTAGTGACTAGTTTGATACTTAATAGGTAAAACCAGTCACTTTTTGTCATTATTTATGAACATGAAGATCACTGGTGACAGATACGTCTCTATTTTTACAATTGGAAATCTAGAATCTAGAAGGTATATGAACTGATAAATTAGCTCCATGATAGTTGTAGGAAGGTCTTGTAAGCTGTGGATGGGTGTAGGCTTGACATGATATTAAATGTTGGGGTAGTCATAGCTTCTTATAAAATTGGATTCAAAATAAAAATTGTCCCTTAATTTTAATTAAAAAGAGTACATTGGATTGGTGTTTTCTCCAGTTAAAGACAACTTTACTCAGCATTTGTATAAATGTTTCATATATAAAAAAACTGTTTTCAGTTCTCTTACACTTTATTTTCCAATGTTGTTTTCATTATTTGTGAACATCTTTCTCTCAGTTACTGCTCATTACTGAATTGTCCTCCTAACTTTAATTTCACCTTCAGGAATGCTTCATTTTCACAAAACAATGCTGATTAAATATGCTTTTGTCTCTCCTCAAGGAGAGAGAGAGAGAACAAGAGAGAGAATTTTAAAGAAAAAATGCTAACATTTACAGAAACAATCATTTCATTAATAATCTGTCAATATTTCAATTGAAGACGCTAGGATCTGTTTTAATAAAGAACATTTGATTGTCTTCCTATTATTTGTAGGCTCTGGAATTATAAAATACAAATAAATATAAGTGCATATGTATTTACTGTATTTCCTTAATGATTGCTAATTAAAATTTGCATGTTTCTCAAAATTTTCATGTGAAATGATTAATTCCTTGTCAATATATTTCAAACAAATGATTGCAACATGATACGGTTGAATTTAATAGTCATTAACTTAAGCCACCACTTAGGTTATGAAAATAAGCCCTCCTTGCATGAGAAAGGACAAACGATTTCCCAGACCCTTCCTCAGTAAATTCTTATGGTCTTAAACTAAGTCCTTAAAATTTTATAAGAGTTCCTCTTCAGGGCCAGGCATTGATGACTCAGTTTGTAATCCCAGCACTAAGAGGACCAAGGCATCAGAATTACCACCATTTGAGGCCAGATTAAGATGCATTGTAAGTTCCAGGTCAGTTAGAGCTACATAGAAAGATCCTGACTGCAACAACAAAGGAATTCCTCATTAGCAGATCTGAAAGATGAAATATACTGTTCAAACCAACTGTTTAATACACATGTTCACCGTTCAAGGTCTACACTGAGACATTGTGAATATTTTGTTCTTAAAAAGAAAAAAAAAAGGTTAGATAGCATAGCTAAAACATTTGAAAAAAGTGTGAAATACAAACTAATAAGTTCCAATATTTAGTGCACTGAATGTTGAGCCTCTAAAATACGTGTTGATAGGGAATTTCTAGACATTGTAAATGTGACTCAGGGAAGAAAAGAAGCCTTTGCAAATACGAGTAAGTAGAGGGCCTAGAAAGAAGGACAGCATTCTGAATGACATTGGAAACTCTATACCCAAAGACAAATAGTCCTCAGAGAGGAGACTTAGGACAGAGGCAAAAACTGAAGTCACAAAGAGCCAAGCTTTGAAAGCCAAAGAATGCTTCCTTAAGACTGCATGAAAGACATGAATGATACCTTGAGTTCTGCCGTCTGCTTTCTAGAATGGAGAAATTGAAGTTTTGGCATTTTAAGTCATGCGATCTGTTTTAATTTGTCACTGTGGTCCCTGGAAATGAAGATACTGCATAAAATATGTGGAGACACACATTTGTTAAGGTAATGCTGATAATGGCATTGGGTTTTTTTGTTGTTGTTATTTGTTTGTTTTTGGCTTTTGTTTTTGTTTTTGTTTGTTTGTTTTTTTAAAGACAGGGTGTCTCTGTACTTTTGGAGCCTGTCCTGGAACTCGCTCTGTAGACCAGGCTTGGCTTGAACTCACAGAGGTCCACCTGTCTCTGCCTCCCACATACTGGGATTAAAGGTGTGCACTGAAAGACCCGGATAAATCCAGACCCCTCTAACAGAAAGAATAGAACCAAAAATCTAGCAGGAAAAATAGAGCCAAAAATCTAGCAGAGAGAGAAGAACCAAAAATCTAGGTTAGCCAGTTCAGTGACTCTGTTCCAGGTACTAGCTGACCATAAAGTTAGATTATAATCTCAAGAATAATCTTGAGAAACGGGGAGTTACCCCCTGTGATTATCATTGGTATTTTCGGAATTTTCCAATGATCACTGGTATTTTCGGAATTTTCCAATGACGCCCTCCCTACACCCTTTGGGTTGTGGTTTCATTTCTTCCCTTAAATACTCCTTCTCCCAGCTACTCGGGGTCAAACTCCTCCCCTGCATCGGATATGAGTCTCAGCCCCAGCGCGCTGGTTCCTGTCAATAAACCTCATGTGATTGTGGCAAGGACCATCTCTAGTGAGTTCTTGGGGTTCGTGTTATCCCGGAGTGAGAGTCTCCCCACTCCGGGGATCTTTCAGTACCACTGTCACCCAGTTGATAATGGCATTGTTGAAACCCCTTCCCCCCACCCCCTGCCACCCCCAAACACAGCAAACTTCTTACTTGAGAGTGATTATATTAAAAAAAAAAGGAAAACCATCCAGCTCTAAAGAGTAATTTGCAAGAAAATGGTTGGATTAATAACGTATAGTATTATGTGAGGTCAGATAATCTCAGCAAGAAATTTTCTCCCTCATGTGTTGAACCCTGCCAATAATACATGTATATATGTAGCAAATGTACTTGTGAATGGAGTATAACATGCAGAAAAGAGAGAGAAAGGTTGCCTGCTGACTGAGGGATAAAGAAGGCCTGAATGCAGGTAATTAGACACATGTTACAGAATGACATAAAGCTGACTGTTTTTCTACTTCTAACTCATGGGTTTGGTTGTTGCTGTTGTTTTCGATGTCACACAAGTGACTTGATGGGGTAAGTGTACAATCCAATGTGAAGTTCCTTAGTTTCAGAATGGTTACTCTAATTGTAGAGAAGTTCACTGAGAGGCACAGACTTTGGGTCTGGCAGAAATGGGGTATGGTGTTTATAATTTGTGAGTTTTTTTTAAGTCACAACAGTTATTAAAAAAATACGAAAAGGTGATTCTGATGTGCTTACTTCATATACCATACAATGTTATTAGTGGGTTAAATCACCTCACCCTGCCACTGGTGCTTAAATCTGCATATACAACTTAATAACTTGACTCTCCTTTTTCCAGATAAAACAAAGCCAAGACCTGATACTTTGCAGGATGGTATGAGGGGGACAAACTACTTTGAAAGAGGCAATCATGGATTGGAACAAAAGTTACGCAGCTTTGGATGGCCACAGCCGTCCCACAGAGAGTAAAGTAATCTTACAAATAATATTTCAGATTATTTAAAGTTACCTGACCATCAGCTGGGTGTGTCTTAAATACTTCTTATTTGAGCCCTTTGTGCTCCATACTTAGTTGCTAATGATTCTTTCACTGCCACGCCTTTGCCAGCACTAAATGCTGAAGGCATAATGGCATATGAACACACCAAACTTATTTGAATGTTGACTGCTCACCATTAGAGACTAGGGGATCAGTCCGTGTGCCTGTTGAGGGCTGCAGTCTCAACTGATCTGGTTGAGTATTTGTCTTAGTAATAAGACCTGCAGGCCAGGGCTTTAATTCTGTATAGGTTTTTTTCTTTTCTTTTCTTTTCTTTTTTTTTTTTTTGGAAAGGGGCTACAAAGATGGATCCTCCACCTCAATGATTTATTCCTCAAACTGGGCTTCATATTAAAGATCCAATAAACTGAAAGTATTTTCTCTGTTGTTTTACCTTTAATTTTGTCAATAACATTTCTTACAAATCAGACATTACAATTATAAATACTCCCTCCAGGCATTATGCTGCTTGATATTTTATTAGCCTGATGTTAGCAACCATCTACACATCAGTGGGGTGGACACACCTTTCAATGTAACATTATATTTATAGCTTTCACTAATTAAAACTGGCTTCAAATTCCACATTATCGTAATGCTGTGATGTAGAGAAATCTAAGATTTCTCTTTCAATATAGGGGTAAACCCTAATTTTATATGCTTTTAAAAAGTATAGATATCACAGGAAATAATAACAAAACTACTCATATCTGAAATTTAGTAGTACTGAAACAATAAAATATTTCTTCATCCTGTGGAAAACGGTACCAGGCTTTAAATTTTTAATATTTTTAAGTGCAAAACCTTCATAGAAAAGAAAAACATGCATATAAAAGACATGTCGATATGGAGACACAGACAAAGCTATGCTCAAAGAAATACTTACTACTGTACAACTGCAGTGTACTTCTGCATCACAGAACCTATCATTCCCAAATGTATACAGTTGTATCCTTTCAAAAACAAAGTATTAGAATTAAACTTCCTCATATAATAACAGATATTTATTCCTTGTGAGTGATATTCAAGCTTAGGCTCAGACTCTAACACAATAGCAGAGTAAGCTTGAGCGAGGAACAAAAGACGTTGGGGACCCTTCTAAGTTCCCAGAGGTAGTTAGAGGAGGAGCTGGGGGTGGGGAGGAAAGATAGACCAAGAGAAAGGAGAGGATTCAAGAGGGAAAAAGAAGAAAAGAAAGAAAGAAAGAAAGAAAGAAAGAAAGAAAGAAAGAAAGAAAGAAAGAAACTAAGACTCTAGGATGGGTAAATCTCTTTACATAGTTTTTCAAAAGGTTTGTGATAACCAGCTTTTGTGTAAATAGATTTGATGGCTCTGAGCTGAAGGTGACTGACAGCTGAATCTAGACCCCCTCTGGAGTGTCGCCCTGGGGATTGCCATTGTTGCCGGCATTTTCTTCAGACCGACCCAGAAGAAACATTATCTCAAGAGGACTCTAACAACAGCCACCCCCAAGCAGCCTAGGAGCCAGGAGCGGCCAACTTAGTCTCCCCTGAGCAGTAATTAAAGCAGTGAGAAGACTGAGGCGTGTTAACTGAGTTGAGCTTAAGTCTCTCGCCAAACTCTGATTTTAAAAATGCATTCAAGTCGCTGAAGGTTTTTCCCAAGCAGAAATGCCAAAGTGTTTCTCTTAGGCCTTTGTTAGCTGAAAGAAAATAAACGGTGGTCTGGGCGCTCCTCTCTAAGTGCTGAACTGAAGAAGGCATTGTAGGCAAATATCTTAAGACTTTATTTCTTAGTAAAGCTAATGTGTTTACTGAGAGAACTTCAGCCATGTCAGGTTACTAGGAGTCTCTCCTACAGTCTCAGCGAGTTGCTTAGCAAAGCCTTCCGTCCCTGTACTGTTACTCAGGTAACGAACATTTGACTCGTCAGTTCACAGTTCTGCTCAAAATCTTGGTCCTGCTGTTTGAAAATGAATCTACTCCACCTTCACTGGGCAGAAAGTGTTTTTAACCTCTGAAGGCCCTCCCCTCAAATCCCAATGAAAGTCAAGAGTGTTTGCCATAACTGGGTGAATCATGTGGACAATTTAATAGGCTGATAAACCTAAAGGGAGAGCATAGCCACCTTTCAGTCACTCTTCTCCTCCAAATCACTGGCCTGTCCTTCTATGTGGGGTCAGAGTCCGGGAACCAGTCAGAGCACAAAATAGAAGCTGCCCCAGAATTTCTAAAGTAACGGACTCAGGTAGGTTTCTCTGAGTAAGTGCCTGCTAAATTGGAGATACGGATACCAATCACTTATGAAACAAGTTGGTGTACATTAGTAAAAGAACAAGCGAGTTTCTATTGTCATAGTTGAAAACACCTTGGGGAGCAATCAGGCATTGCAGAATGGGATGTTCCCTGCCGGAACCATTTGGTTTTCTTTTCCTGTTCTGTATGTGTGAAGTCTTGTCAACTAATCTTATGCTCACCTTACTCATATAATCTTATTTCCCCATCAAAACGCTTTGGAAACAAACATGCACAAAGCCAGGGATTCAGATTGCCTGACATTGTAAAAGCTCAATATTTATTTCTCAGATTTTAATTATTGCCTTTTGTTGTTACTCCAACAACAGTTTTATGTTTTGGTGGATTTCTGCTTGTTTCCTCTTATTGATGTTAGTTTTTATCTTGGGATGCAATGATTTTATGGCTGTTATTCTTACATGAAATTATGACAAGATAATAAAAGAAAGATTCTTAAACCTGGGGTGGGGCCTGTAATTTAGTCATGTGTATTGTAGTTTAAAGGAAGGGAAGAAAAGTCACATCATACAACAGAACTCACGTGGGAGGGGTGGGGTGGGGCAGGGCTTGCCTTTTTGGTGTTTGTTTGTTTTGATACAGGGTTTCTCTGTGTAGCTTTGGAGTCTGTCCTGGAACCAGCTCTTGTAGACCCGGTTGGTCTTGAACTCACAGAGATCCGCCTGCCTCTGCTTCCTGAGTGCTGGGATTAAAGGCTTGTCTCACCACAGCCCAGCACGCCTTTCATAAGGGGATGTTGCACGTGTGCATAGGGGGACCTTTACATAGCAGCTGTAGCTGATGATGTATCCTGTCAGGACCCTGAGAGCTGGCCAGCAGAACTGCCTGAATACTAACAGGCGCATGCGCACAGGGAGTGCTCTTAGTGGCTGCAGTTGATGACATGCTCTGTCAGGACCCTGAGAGCAGGCCTGCGTAAAACCCTGAATGCTAGCAATGTGCAAGCCTGTTAAAATTCTTAACATCTCAAAATTTCATTTAAGTGACAAGAAATCATCTTTAGTACTTTAGTTTTAAAGGAATGACTAAGACACCATATGCAGAAGTTCACAGCACATAGTAGGTGCTTGGTAAATAATGCCTCAGACAAAGGAAGCAAACTAAATAATTTCAAAGCAACAAAAGAACCTAAAAGCCTAAGCAGGAAATAAAAAACTCTGACTCAATTTTTTCATCCTCATTCATGTGTCTCTGGCTGCAGGAATATTATGTAGCTACTCTCTCTAGTAGGACTAATAAAACAGGATTATAAACTTTATCCACTGTGAGAGGTTTATTTACATTAGATAAACATGGCAAAACTCCTTCGCAACAACAACAACAACAACAAAAACATACGCCAAGTTTCCCTGTTCTATTTTGTAGGATAAAATGTTGACACTTAGACAAAAGCACGAGTTGAACTACAAACCATTATAATGCTAATTAAACATAGAATTGTGTTAAATCGTTGCAATAGTTTTCCTTGAACGTTCTGTCCTCTTTGTTGTAGAGTTACTACTAACGCAGCCCGACAAATGCTTCCACTACTGGATGTTTTCACAGTATTAATTTCAGGCGGGGAATGATTAGGAATACACCAGTGAACAAGCATAGTATTTAGGAACTTTTTATTGAGCTATCAGCCTGGACCTGCTGCTGGTGTTTTCAGTGAAGTCTAAAACTAATGACCACAGTCAGGTCTTATTTGGGGTGGGGTGGGATATTTGGGTCATGTAACTGCAAGAAGGTGGCAGATTCCAGCTCATTAGGAAACTGACCTATTCCTCATAAAGTGCATGTTGCCCCACCAAGCACATGTGACTGTACTGCAGATAAAAGTTAAGATTTCAGTGTTACGGGTTGAGGAAAGAAGAAGGAATTTGGGTAACTGGAAAAGGGATCTATTAACATCTGCCTGGGGATGAAATGTGCTGTCGTGCTTAACTCAGACACACCACAGATTAGCCCTGAAAACTGTTCGCAGAATTAGCTATTGCCTTGCCTGTGTGATCCTATACGGTTATGTGTCTGTCTGAATGAGCAACAGGCATATTCTTAACTAAAATTAATCCGCTGTTTTAAAGATCCTGGCTAGTAATTAATTTAAAATAAGGTAAATTGTAAATGTTTCTTTTGCAACTATATCCACTCGAGGAATGGTGAGCTGGCTTTGGGAAAAGAGGAGGGGAGAATCATTGGAAAGATCTTAAGAGGTTGATGGATATATCTGTGTGTTTGTTCAGGACAGCAAAGCCACAGTTACTTATTTTATATGCCATTGACACCATGATTTTGTCTTTTGTTTGTTAGCTTGTTTTTGGAACAAAATTGAATGTATTAAAACAGAGTTTTAATATAGATTTAAACACTGGACAAGAAAAAAGAAGAAAAAGTCTTAAAATGATGCTGTACCTCAAGAAGAGCAGGTGCAGGCTTGTCAACAGGTGTTGAGGAATGAGCTCATTTAATAGTTTTATAGGTTCTCCTGCTAATGACAGAGCTTGCAATGTATACAGAACATACAGGTATAGTCTATATATGGTAACAACAACAGCAATATGTATAGCACCATGCAACAAACCTTAAAAACACCAAAAACATAGTAAGAATAGTATCCTCAGGTGGGTATATGCACACATATACATTTATATGTACACATATACACATATACATTTATATATGTGTATATACATATATGTGTGCATATTCAGACATATATAATTAATATATATTAATATATAATTCTAAAAATTGTATATATATATCCTAAAAATTATTGAGCACCTCAAAAAGTTATCTAAAAATTCCTGAAGGACAGCGCTCCCAAGCACACATGCTTGGGACAACAGTTACCAGTTGACGTCATCCTGAATCAGGTAGGCTCTGGGAAGTTCACCAAGCACCCATGAAGAAATGAAATGTCTGAAAACAATAATGTGTCAGTATTGCTATGGAAACAAGTATGACTTCCGGAGCCTGTCACAGAGCCTGGGAGCCCCTCTGAAGACCCGAGCTCATGTGCTAAGAACCACTGACCAATTAGTTTGTGGAATCTGAGGGTCTGAATAATGAATGTTATGTCTGCATTTTTTTCCATCTCTGCCTCAGGTTCAAAGGAAACTGGAATGATGAAGAAGTGTTACTTCAAGGGCATTTAGCAAAAACGTGTTCAGTAATATTTTTATGTATAGAACTCAGTATTTAAGTTCCTTAAAATCATTATGGGGGTTTCTTTCATTGAACCCCCTTTTGGATTTCAGTCAAAATGAAACTCAGACTTCTTGTTTACTATTGACAAAATGTGTTGGCCTGCTTACCATTTTGTTTTTTAATTAAGGTCTGTGAATCCTGGAAAAAGGAGTTTCTAGCAGTCAATAAGGTGGCTTCTCCAGACAACGGAAGCACAGAGCATCCCCTGAAGGATGCCTTGCCTTTATTCCGCACTAACTGGATGCAATCCCATCAGCCAAGCACTGTGCTACTAATTTCATTAAGTGACTCATCAGAGTGCTTACTTAACATTTCAGAGATGTATTTTAATTGGTCACAACTGGCTCCTTTTGTCTGAAGATTTCTTAAGTTATCTGCTTATTTATAAATGAAAACAAAAGCTGTCGGCTCCCAAGTGTGCTTTCTATACTTCTCTGCGAGGACATCTGTACCCTGAATAGTTTTCGTCTTTCCCAACAGGTCTCCTCTCAGCTGCTCTGTGTTTGTACATCTCTCAAGAGGGGTTAATTCTTTACAGCTGTATCCTGCCTTCCACGAATCTCACATGTGCAAATTATTAATCTTTTTTCTATTGCTACAGCAACTCCCTGGGCTATAAACACCCCCTACCTAAAGCTGGCAATTTTCCAAGAAAAACTTTGATACTCTTTGCCTGAAAAGATAATTTGGCCCCATTTGGTTTACATTGTTCTTTAGAACAATGCTAAAGATAAAGAAATAGATACTTCTTCTAAATAGTTATTTAGACATAGAAATTTAATAATGAAAGCTTAAGTTTATCTCCACTGCTGTACATCAGGTCATGAGTTTATGTCTTATTTATCTTAAAAAACAAAAGAACTTAGTAAAAAGCATTCTTTTTAATATTTTTATGAGTTTTCATGCAAATTACACCACAAATGAAAACATCCTTTCTCTCACAATAAAAAACTATATATATTTTCCTTAACATGACATAGATGGATTGACATATTCAACCTATGCTATACATATTTTCTTGTATGAACAGGTCAATATTTATCTGTAAGGTAGAAAAAAACTTTAGAGAGTCAGCTGAAAGCATGTATATTAGCATGCCCATATTTTGACCAACAAGATAGAAGCCTCTCAATTTTAGTATGACATATACTTAATTTTAGATATTGGGATCCCTTGGGACTCACAGTCATTGGTCACGGCTTGGCCATTTCTGCTTCTCACATCTACACTTTGATTTTCTTCCCTTTCTTAAGGAACTGTTTGGATTCTCTTATGGTAACTGCAGCCTTCAAAATAAATGATTTATTTTAAAAGTTAGATATGTCATAATAAAGCATTAAGAGTTCCGAGAATAGAGTTCCTCGGCGATTAGCTGCCTCTAGTGGTGTTTGGAGACAGGAGGCAGAGGGGTAGGATTTTTTTTTTTTTTTTTTTACCAGCTGACAAGTGCAATAATCCCCCAGAACCGCAAGGCCTGGAGCATCTTATTGCTGTTATGAAACAGAATTTATAAATAAAAATAAGGAAAACAGCCAGAGCCATGCACTTCCCGGGCTCCGCTGACATTGATATGACAGCCAATCAGAAATTTCCATTCATGCCAGGATTGCCAAACCAATAATTTTAGCAATAAAACCCAGCCTAAGAAATATTAAAATGTTTTGTCTCAAATACATATTTAAACACAAAAGAAAGGTAAATTCATTATAATTCAGACACACCATCATTTTAATATATACAGAAAGACTCCCCACAGACCAATTAAAAGAGACTCCCAAACAATACTGTCTCTTGATTCACATAATATTTTAACTCAAGCAAGTTACATTTCAATGTTCTCAGATAAGCCATATAATCGTAGGAACAAAGGATTAGGATAACAGTGATATACGAATTTAAGTTTGTATAATTTTCACTGCATTTTAACAGGCCTTATAATGACTGAAAGAGAATAAGAATGCAGAGGGTGCAAACTTGCGTCAATTATTTTTCATTACATGTATTATTCTGGCTTAGAAATGTCAGTTGCTTGTCATGTTAACTAAGAGTGCACTCACCATTGTATGTATCTAAAACTGGAGTTAAACTGAGAATTTTGCAAAGGATTGATACAAAGAAGTGGCTTTTCCTTCTCTCTGTATATAAAAATAGAACTTTCAGAAATGTCATGGCTGACACATTTAGCTGCCGGACATTGAAAACCCTCTCTCTGACTCACACCCTGTGACTGGAACTCTGTCAGAGTAATCAAGAGATGTTATACTGTAGAGCGCAAGCAGGAGGCCAGGTTTTGCTCCCTGGCCTGGCTTTTAGAGAAAAAGAGATTTGTTTGATTTGTAGCATAAATAAATATTTTTTCACAGTCACATTTAAAACACACAACAGGATTAGCTGTGTCTGGCATATGTGCAGCTAATTAATAGAACCAATATTTTGTGAGCATATGAATTTGATACAGTATGACATGGTAAGAGATAGTCTTGACCCAGTAAATACCTCTGTGAGATGGCTAATTTTTGGATATGGCGATGTGGTAACTAATGACCATGACAACAAAGGCATATGAGTATAGTGAACTTTTGAATGGTGCAATCCAAATTTAAAGATCAAAAGATGATTCCTAGGTGATATTTGCCTCTTTTTAATAACGTGTTTAGACTCTCTCTTTTAAAAATGAGCTAAGGAAAATTATAGGGCACAACGCATTTCCTCTAGTACTCCAAAAGTGTTGATTTTAGGGTTATGGTATGCCTATATTTTTATATCAGCAAAACCTTGGAAAGGTTTTACCACAGTAGTCAATTTTTGCAAAACAAAAAATTTGATTAAGGGGCAGCAGTCTGACCATTTATGGAATGGATGAATTCAGAAATGGATAATCTTCGGTCACTGTCCACGTGGTACTTCCTGGCATTTTAATGTAACCATACTGCTTCTCTTCCTGGCTTTCCATCGCCTTTACAAAGAACTGTGTTCAGCCTTTCAAAGTGAATGGACAGAATGGCTTTCAGGCATTCAAAAGATTGTAAGGGTGCGACTTACTGTTATGGTTTACTAAACTTACTGGGAGACATTTCAGCTGGTAACTTATGTAGGGTCCAACTTTATATGTTTTCACATGTTATATATGGCTTTATGAGGGCTTTAGAAAACAAGTTCAAATCCTCTCTTTGAGAATTACAAGCTATATAGTCTTGGGAAACTAAGTTATTTTAAATAGAGATTTTTCATTCTTATAATGTGGAAAATGGCCACCCATTCACAAGTTATAAGCTTTACCAAGTCAAATAATGACAAAAAGAGATGAGTGCAATGTCTGTCATCAAACACACTTAGAAAAATTAATCATTCTTCTGTTACTCTTCCAGCTCCTGTGACCAACTGCCTGATAAGAAGCAATTTAAGACAAGAGGGTTTCTTTTGGAATAGTTTGAGGGTATAGTTCATTATGGAGAAATAGGCAAGCCAGAAAGAGGGGTCCAGTTGTGACAATATGTGTGTGGGAGGGGCAGCAGGTCACACTGTGTCTGTAATCTGAAAGCAGGAAAAGATGAACACTGCTACCCAATTTATCGTTCTTATTTTGGACAAGTCCCTGTCCATGGCATAGTGTCTATCAGGAGATTCGAATCCAGTCAATGTGACAGTTGCAGAATAACCATACTCTCTCTCTTATTTATCTGTATAGATTTATTTTATTTTCATTTATGTGTGTCTGTGCATTTGTGCGAGTGTTTGTACAGGTGTGTGAGTGCTCTCAGAGGCCAGAAGAGACTGTGAGATTATCTGAAGCCGGAGTTACAGACAGTTGTAAGATGTTCCATATAGGAGCTAGGAACTGAACTCAGGTCCACAGGAAGAGCAGAAACACCTCCTAACCTCAGAGCCTCTTCAGTCCTTCGGCCACACCTTCCTTCCTCAATCCATTTGAAGAACAATGTTATAATCTCCTTTGTCCAAATTTTAAATGTGATGTTCTATCTAAGTCTATATTTCCTAGAGAGCTTTGCCTATCTATATCAAATCTGTTCAAGTAAACAAGACATGTTATTACAAATTTCTAGGCCTGCATTCTTTGCCAGGTCATAAATGTATTCTTTAATCCGTCAGCTATTGTTTTGATTCTCCCAAATAAATGCTGAATATTCCATAGTTTAACAGATAATTTATCATTATGCAAACATATAGAGATTTACAGAAACTTGGAATTTGAAGAGATGCTTTCGATTTGGGATCACAGTGTTTGTTGTGTGTGCTTGTCTTTGGTCCCTGTAAGATAACATGGCTGAAGCAATTCTAGAACACTGGAAATAGAGACCAAGAGATTGGATGCTCACACACTTGGGATTGAGACTGGGGGAGAAGAAACATGTCTAGTTTTGGCATTCTGTTAGTTTCTTCAGTTCACAGGTGTGTCATATACACCACTACACTAAATGTTACCTGGTGATTAAAGTCTCTCCATTGAAGGATACTTAGAGAACTTGATATAAATGTTACTTCAAATATTTAAAAATGCTTTTCATAGCCTATCCTGCTATCCAAGTTCATTTTCCTGTTGAATTTCACTATACTCTAGAACTATTAACATTTGGAGTTGTAGTTATCAAGTCTATTCTATATTTATAAGGACAGTCTAGCTAATTGCAGAACAATTTAAAATTTTTGACATTAATCAAAGATGCAATTTAATTATTTCCTTTGTACTCACTTGAAATGGTTCGTATCAGCATAAATAGAAACATACATCCATATCTATACTTATTCATAGGTAAATAAATATTGATATAGTCTTTAAGGGGAACGTAATCATATCAATTTTTCTGTGATTAAATAATTAAAAGAATTTATTTACTTTTTTACTGTCTTTTCTGTATTCAAGAAACCTGTAGCCTCTAAAATTTGAAAGCTGAATGTCATTCTTACCTTAGTATACATCATAACCATAGTTTCAAATTCTAGTGGGCTAACTTCTCAGTGTTATTATTATACATAGCTCAGCACCAGTCGTTAAATCCAAATCCTCCTGAGATACTGCATTTGAATACTTGAATTTTAATGTGGAACCCCTACATTTTCAATACTAAATCTGAAAGCACCCTGACCATGTAGTAATTGAACAGGACTGTCTATTCCAATTGTGGGTATTGGGGATTAGACTACTTACAAATGAAGTCCATTGATTAGGTCACATGGTATCATTGAAGGGATGTGAAAAATTCTGAGCTCCGGTTTTGCCCTTCCCTTGGGGTGTTCACTCTTCTCTGTGACCCTAACTTGCTTCAGGATTTTTAAATTTGCTGCTAACTAAGGTGGATGCATTTCCTGACCTTGCTTGTGGGAATAGTCCAGAAGTCTCTCAAGTGCTGTAGGAACTAATTAATATGCATATTATACTAAGAAAGAATCATTAGTTTATGGTTAGCTGAGAGAGAGAGCACAGCAGCCATGGCGGCTCATTACTAATGACATGCCCATCTCTAATATAGAAAGGGGTCTTTACTTCGATGGGAGAGCTTAGTTCTACAACTTAATATAGCTGAGAAAAATTTTTGACTGTATCAAAATACTTGAAGTTTTTCTATTGATTTTAAATCACCTTTCTTTTATTGATAGCCACTACATGAAAATGAGTGTAGAAATTAAAAACATTTTCAGTTTGGGGGAAGTACAATTCACTTAGAAAAAAAAGTGCTATCAAATGGAAATTATTAACTTTACTTTATGTTAATTCAACAAATAATTACTAGGTGATTAAAAGGACAAAGTGCTCTAACAGTTTTTTTTTTTGTAAAAAATAAATACCATATAGATGAGGTATATTTCTCTTTTGAAACTTCCTGTCTCTTTTGCACCTTATTTGCAAACTCAGTTGTTCATCACACAGGTCAAACCAGGAAGTGACAGGCATCAGGGCGATAACCAGTATCCAAAGAATCCAAAAGTATCCAAAGAATCAGAAATACCAGCTAATAGGTGGTGATAAAGAGGTCAGTGTCTCCAGAGGAGAAAAAAATAAAAGCTTTAGAATTGTTGTGTCGTGAGTTTTTGATGCTGGGAAAAAGTAGTAGATCAGGGAAGAAGACTGAGTAGGGCACCAGCTGTAAATTGAAAATATAAGTCAAATGCTGAGTTCCTTGAGTCGAAAATTGTCTCACCTCTCTTGTCAGCCCACTGACAGGATGGGACTTCTGCCTAATTTTTGGATACAACATTGCTTAGATGAGTGTAACTCATCGTTCGCTAGGCTCGAAGTTAATCAGGTAGGAGAAGCCGACCATGTACACCAGTCAGCAAAGCCATGCAAACATAAGTAGAAACTATACTGGAAAATGGCCCTCTGGGTAAAAACACAGAGTGGGTAAAATATATGATGCAAAAGATACACTTTTACACAATCAAAACATAAAGTGACAGACAAACAGGAAACTGTGATGCACACATCAGGAGGAAAACAAGGCTTTTTCCCTCTCAGATCTTTGATTTAGAGACAAACATTTTAAATTAAACACACATATTTCTGCAAAAGGTAAGGATGTTGAGGAACTGAAGCTTAAGTGGACTTAAAGAAAACTCAGGATTTACTTTTTTAAGTAACAAAGAAGAAACTATTTTTAAAAAGAAACATGAGCCGCAGGATTGGAATGCGCTGGTAATGGAATCGATAACATAAGATTACAGTAGAGAAGAATTGGGTCAATAGAAAAGTAACCCGTTCCCAATGAAACAGAGGAAAATAGCTCACGAAAAATAAAGATATCTCAAAGACCCATGGAAGAAGTTGAAGCACGCAAATACATGTATGATGGGAGACCCACGAAGACAGTAGAGGGGAGAAAGGAGGGAGAACATTCCTGAAGAACAAACCTCAAAATCTTTCTAGAAGTTCTTCGAGGTGAATGGAAGAGACCTGAACTAAAAGATGAACCCACAGGAAGAAGAGAAGAGCAGTGAAATATAGGATAGATACAGAAGATGGGGTCAATGTGTATTTTCTCACTCCCTTAAAAATTGTCCTAAATGCTGTAACCATATAACGTAACATGTAAAACAATGGATTATGGGTGAATAGCACAGCTAGGAGTAGCATATGTGGTGGAATTATGGCTGAAGTATGAGGTAATGGGATTATGTTTGGACAAATGGTTTTTGCTGGACTGATTTTATACTAATAATTTAAATACATGTTAGTATAGATTATGATTAACTGAGATACATGTTGAAATTCTGGGGATCATGAATCAAATATTATTTAAAATCATTAAATTATTATTAAGGCAGAGACATGATTCATATCTGAAAAGGTAGCATGTTCTTCAACCGAATTCAAAAATTACACATGGCACATACCAAAAACAGCATCTTATACCATAAATATGTGGCATTTTGTGTTTTATGTTAGAGACAAATCAACAACTAAAAATTATACTCTACCCATAAATACACAGAACTTGGTGTTATGTAATGTAGATAAAAATTAGAAAAGGAAATGTAATCACAACACCATATTTTTTGACACAAAAAAGGCAGTAAAGGTAAGAGAAAATATGAAGATCTGCCACACAGAAGTAAGAAAAACCAAGTCACACCTGGAATTCAGTTGGTATCAGAAATTTCATCCAAGGAGAGTTTATAAAACATACTCTGATCAAAGAGACAGGAGGTGGAATAATAATGCAAGAATTGGCTATTTATACACTCTAACCGACTACCATACATATGTCAGAGATCTCTAGAGAAACAGACCAATAGAATGAATACATATTAAAAGCGGATTTATAGAATTACTTTACACAATATGGTTGGAGGAGTCCAACAGTGTCTGTGTCATGGTGGAGAGGATGAGAGCTGAGGAGCTTCTGAGGGTCTCCACCGTGTCAGTCATGTACCAGAGGCCTAGAGGATTCCTGAAGACCCCCATTTATTCCTCATTCCATTTTGGAAGCTGGATGCAGCTGACTCTAATGTCATCAGAGGATTCGGCTGTGTCCACATCCTTTTATCTGGGTTGCTGCTGGAAGGTGACAAGCACATTCATGGCGAATCTTCCCACAATAAAGGCAATCAAACGAATCCCCGCAGATGTGCCCATGGGCAAAGTGCATAGAGATTCCCTTACTGAGACTTTTTCTCCCAGATAATTCTAGTTTGTGTCCAGTTCACAATTAAAGATAAGCATCATACTATATGCCATTTTATTTAATATTTTATTTAGCTAACATATTTATTGTTTTGAGATATGAGTATTGTACTCAGGGCCTCAAACATGTTATCCAATTGACCCTAAAAGAGTCAGCTTTGATTCAAAGATATAGTGATGTTTCAAGAGAGATATGGAAAGAAATTGTTTAATTAAAAAATCACAGCAAAGGCGGGATATCTATATTAATATCAGATAATAAAATAAAATTTGAAAAAATAAATATGTGTATCATAGAAGCTGGAGGGCTTGTTTGGTAGACAAATGTACTTGATATGAGAGTTTGATAACTGAAGTTAAAACTCTGGAGTGAATGTGAAAATTTGAATGGGGTAACACATATGAAATCCCAGCACGCCCACAGTGAGACAGGAAGCAGGGACAGTAGACTTGCCTGGAAGCTCGTGGACCAGCTTGCCTGCAGCACACCATGTAATGAAGGAAACCAACAAGAGCCTCACTCAGGAACATGGGAAACCATAACAGACTCCAGAAAGGCATTCACTCTTGCTTCTGAACCCACAAATGCACACGTGTGCGTACACACACACACACACACACACACACACACACACACACATGTACAGATGTACATCCTCACAGCCAGGAACATGCCTACACACACACTTGCATGTCCCACACACACCGTGAGTAAAATTTCAAAGATGACTTTCATCACTTAAAGCTCAACAGCAGGAATATATAATGATTACTATCGTAAAGATACCTAGCAATGAACAGCCATATTTTAAATACAATCATAAAATTAAAGAAGCATAAATAATTCAAATGGAGATTTCTTTTCAGTTTTTTCTTTTATTGAAAATATATTCCTTTCTCATAAAATATATCCTGATCATAGCTTCCCCTTCCTCTAATTCTCCTAGATCTTCCTAACTCCCTTCCCCTCCCTGTCCCTTCCCTCCCCTCCAGATCCACTCCCTTTCTGTCTCTCATTTGAAAAGAACAGGCTTCTATGAGAACAACCAAACATGTCATATTCAGGCATCCCATAAAATTACTAAGATAATAATATATACTCAGAGGACCTGGCGCAGACCCATGTAAACTGTGCTTGCTGCTTCAGTCTCTGTGAGCTCACAGGGCCATGCTCTCCTGATATCCTCCATCCCCTCTGATTCTTACAATCTTTCTTCCTCTTTTCCCTGACCTCTGAGGAGAGATATTTAATGAAAACCTCTAATTTAGACTCTTTGCACAATGTCTGGCTGTGAGTCTCTGCCTCTGTTCCCATCTGCTACCAGATGAAGCATTTCTGATGATGACTGATCTATATGAATATGGCAGAATATCATTTAGAGTCATTTTATTCATTTTACGGGTAGGCTTGAGGGTGGGTGAGTGGGTTGGTGGCGTCAGGAGTGGGGGATCAGATATGGGTGGAGACAGGGTGTAAAGAGCGCGCTGGGAGAGACAACTAGAATTGGGGGACATATGAGGGATGGTGTGGAACCCTAGTGCAATGGAAACTTCCTGGAATGTGTGGAGGTGATGCTAATGAGGAATTCTAGTAATGGTGATAGGGATTCTCAACTGGCCATCTCTTGTCACCAGCTGAGGCTTCCAGTGACAGTACTGGATTGGTTGTTGGCGAATAGGGATCCATGAGAATTCCCAAACAACTCAGGCTGTTGATAAGGCAAAGGATTATTCTCCACAAATGAACAATGGGACCCTGTTGCCAAGCACAACACCCACAGAACACATAGAACATGGAGAAGTTGAGCTGGTGTCCACATAGAACCTTCACCCCTGCCTTGTAGTCTCTGCTATGGGCAGGTACTCTGCAGGCCACCAAAAGAGAAACGTGAACACCAACCCAGTTACAAAACCTTTGGCCTACAATCTGTCCTGTCTGAACATTATGTTAGGGCAGTGGTGGCACAGAATTTGTGGGAGTAGCAGACAGATGTCTGATTTGACATAAGGACCACTACAAGGGAATAAACACATGGCCTTGGGTATCCAAGAATTATAGACTAAAGAGCTCAGAAGAACCAGAGACTAGAAAACTAGAAGCCTAGGTTTTACCTAGGATGAATCCAAACACTGTTGGATTAAAAAAAAAGTACCAAATGGAAATTTCAACCCGGTGTTAGATGCTCCAAGTGTAACTCAGGCAGAAAGTCAGCGAGGCTCCCAAAGGCTTGAAATTCCTCCTTATACAATTGGCCTACCTGACAGATATGGAAGACACTGAACCTACCTTTTCAATTACACAGAAAACATTTTTCAAGTTAGACCACATACTAAGCAACAAAGTAAATCTCCATATCCTCAAATAGATTTTAAAGTATGTTTTTGATTAAAATGGAGTTAAATAAAAATCCTGCATCATAGGTCCTGCAGAAAAAACTCCAAATATTTGGACAGTCAGTATCACATTTCTGAATAATCCATGAGCCATACGAGAGATTAAAAATTAGAAAGTATTTTGAATTGATTCAGTGGAGACATGGAGAATCAAAACATACAATTTGCAGCCTAGACAGTACTTAGGAGAACGTGTATTACTTTAAATGCTTCTGGTTTTTGTCATTGCATATCATTTCCATTTATCCATCGATCATACATGTGAGAACCTGCTGTGCTCCTGGAATCATGCATGGCATGCTGACCCAAACAGACTCTGCTTCCCAGAGTTCAGGGCAATAGAGGAAGGGGTTCAGCCATCAAGGAATTGCTTATGACTATGTTATCATGAATTTTTAAAGGGTTTACTGAAAACATAACATGTTTACATAAAACTAAAGTATTCCCAAACTGTATTTCACTGTATTTCCAATTATAGATGCAAATATTAATGAATTCATAACATTCACAACTTCACTTTTTAAAATTTATAATACAGAATCCAAGAAATCTGATTAAGACTTAGAGAGGGGATGCCAATATCCACTAAACCATCCGGTAAGTATATTTATAGCTTTTTGAGGAATCTACATATTGTTTTCCACTGTGTTCTGATTAGATTACATTCCTACCAATGGCATAGAATGGGTTCCTTTCATCTATGTCCTTGCAAGCAATTCCTGGTACCTGTTTTCATAGTGACTTTCATTCTGACTGGCATGAGATAGACTCTCAGTACAGTTTTTATTTGCATTTATCTGGTAGCAAGTGACTTTCCCATGTTCCATGTCTATTGGTCATTACCATTTCATTGTTTTAGAACTATATGCTCATTTCATTAGCCCATTTATTCATCGGATTGTTGAGTTTTGTTATTTTTGTATTTGAGATAGTAGTCCTTTGTTTTTTAGCTAGTAAAGGTTTTATCCCACTCTCTAGGCTGTCTCTTTACTCAATTAACTGTTTCCTTTGCTGTTGAGAATGTTTTTCATTTAATGTTTCCCCATTTATCATTACTTCCTGTGCAACTGGAGTCCTATTGAGAAATTTCTGGCTTATATCTGTGTATTGAAGTATTTATCTGACTTTTTCCTTTAATAGTACCGAATGTTGAGGTCTTAATGTCATTGTTGCACTTGTAGTTTTTTTTTTTTAGGTATAAGATAAGAGCTAGGAATCTAGTTTCAGTCTGTGTGTGTGTGTGTGTGTGTGTTTGTGTATGTCCAGTTTTCCTTGTATCACTTGCTGAAGAAGATTTTTTGATGTATATTCTTGACATCTTTGTGGAAAATTATGTGTCTGGAGATGTGTGAATTTACTTCTGTATCATCCATTCTTCCCCATTGATCTCTGTTTGTTTTTGTACCTTACCATGCTTGTTTTTGTTATTAATGTTCTCTATTATACCTTGATATCAGGTATGGTAAAACATCTAATAGTATTTTTCTCAGTATTTCTTCAGTTATATGAGGTCCTTTGTGATTACATATGATTACGTAGATCTTTTTTCTATTTCTTTAAGGAGTGATGTTGGAATTTTGATGAGAGCCTTATTAAATCTGTGTATAGCTTATAGTAGGATTTTTTGGGGTAGGATCATTTTTGCCATTTTCATTCTTCCAATCCATAAGCATGGGAGGTCTTTGCATCTTCTATTGTTTTCCCCTATTTCATTTTCAGTGGTCTAAAGTTTTCATTATATGTGTCTTTCATGCCCTTGGTTAACTTTATTACAAGTTATTTTTTAAGGTAATTCAAGTTATTTCCTTGTGTTTTCTGCCTAAGCTTACATTTTATTGGTATATAAAATTTTAGTAATGTCTGTTTGTTTATTTCATAACCTTAAACTATACAGAAAGTTTATAAGATCTAGGAGCTTCTGGTGGAGTCTTTAAGGCAGTCTATGTGTAGAACCATATTATATACAAATAATGATATTTTGACTCTTCCTTTTCTCAATTGGCTCCTTATACTCCCTTCTTTTATCTTCTTGGTCTAAGCAAGACTTCAAGCACTATGTGTAATAGAAATGGTGAAACTAGTTACAACAGTCTTCTTTTGACTTTTAGTAGTAACAATTTCAGTTTTCCCCATTTAGTATATTGACTATAATTCAGTCATACTTAGCTTTATAATATTGTGTTACATTGTTTCTATTCAGAGTCTTTTGGGTGTGTTTAGAATAAAGAAAATTTGCATTTCTCAAGTGTTCTCTGAATCAAGTGAGATGGTGAACTGATTTCTACACTGAGTCCATATATGTGAGGGATTGCATATATTGATTTACATTTGTGGAGTCATTCCCAAATCTCTGAAATGAAGCCAAATTGATCATGAAAAATGATCCCTTTGCTATGTTCATGCTTTTGATTTACAATGTTATTTTTAAGAATTTTCGCATCTATGTTCACCAAGATAATTGTTCTACAATATTCAATTTTCAGTTGTGTCTTTCTTTTTGTATCAATATAATACTCTTTTTGTAAAAAGTTGTGGTAATATCTCTCCTATTTTATGGAATAAGTTGAAAAGGATTAGTATAAATTTGGGCACTATTTTTAATGTAATTAATTTTAACTGCTCTAATATTGTTTCTTGTAGAGTCTAAAAATTGTTTATCTCATTCCTTTAATTTTAGTAGGTCATCTACATCTAGAAAATTTTCAGTTTCTTTTAAATATTTTTATTTTAGTAAAATTATTTATATGTCCTGATGATTTTCTGAATTTTGCATCAATAATAGTGTCTGCTTACACATTTAAGATTATATAAAAAGTTTAAAAATCACTTTTTTAATATTATATGATAATAACTACAAAAGGCAGGGGAAGCTGTACTTAAATACAATAATCTATTAAAATAAAAGCAAAAAAAGTAATACCAGTGAAGCCAAACTTGGTTCTTGGAAAAAGTCAACAAAGCAAATAGGCCAACAAAACTCATCACGAATTGATGGTTAGATGGTTAGTGATAAAGAACAAGTATTAAAATATATTTCTCACAACTCAAGGAGGGGGAACCCAATTAAATGATAATGAGGGTGACAACATCCTATGGCCTCTTATGATCCCTTCTCTGTTTTTTCTTGCATAATTTCTACCTACATGACAAAATAGGTGGACATGTCATTGGTAAGCTGTGACAGAATTGAAAGTATGCCACTTTTTATTATTTTACTGCATTGCAATGGACTCACAAATACAAGTAGTATGTGGCTTCATTAACATAGCCACTCAAACATTTGTTCAGTCCTAAACTCTCTACATTTCACTGAATTTCTATAAAGTTAGAATAGCAATTCTAAAACATGGATCTTTGAATCAGATTTTACATTTTCAATGTCAAATAGATTTTTATGCATTTATCCACAAAAAAGACAAAAATACAGCAGTTACAACTAGAAAAGGTTATTTTTATGTACTTTATAATGATTGCTGTGTCACTTATTTGTACTCTATTTTTCCTCATAGCCTAATGTTACTGTTTCTTTTTCTTCTTACTAAATGTTATACTATACCCACATGTATACATGAATACATTAAACACTAGAGTCCACATATAAGGATTTCTTTCTGAGATTGGGTGACCAAATGATCCAGTGATTCTAAGCCTGGATCCTTAACCAGAGAACTTCATACCCTACCATAGGGATATTTGCACATCCATATTTATAGCTCTATTTTCTATAACAAGCTACTGGAACTAACGTGGATATTCTTCAAGAGATAAATGAGTAATGGAAACATGATACGTATATAAAATTGAATATTATTCAACTCTAAAGAAAAGTGAAATCACAATTGTTTAGGAAAATGATGAACTTATACTGTATAAATATTAAGCAAGTTTACCCATTTTCTGGGTGAGACTTTTAAGGCCAAGGAGTTTTATATCTTGCTCTCCCTCCCTTGGATTAATCGTTCTTCTGGAGGTTGGCTGTCATATATTAGAGAGTTGAGCAGCTACTGCTAGTCTTTTGATTAAAGAATCTTGGAGTGGGTTCTTCATTTCAAGTCAAGGCTCCACATATCTGACATCCTCACTGCAATCTCATGGGAAAAGCTGAACCTGATCACCAAGCTAAAATGCCACTGAAATCTTAACTAATAAAGATATATCTTTGTGTTTGTGCATTAAAGGCGCTTATTTTGAAACAACTCTTTCAAATGAAGGAATTAACAACTAATTTTAAATGAGAAAAGATTTAAATGAAAATTTCCTCCCAAAGAAGCTTTAAACATGGCTAATAAGTACATGAAAATGTAATAATATTATATCATCAGGGAAATACAAATGGAACTACTGTAAATACATATCTATAATTGCTATTTTGTAGTTCTTATCTTGGCCTTCCATTACACTGCATTCTTTTGTAACCTACTGCAATAACATTACGGGGTTCTGGTAGAAACATGCTGTGTTGGCCATTCCAATGTGTGGTTTTGCACTGGTGTCTAGGCATCAGGAGTTATAATGTTTGAAGTGCTTCTTGGTGTCCTTATCTGGTTTTGTCTTTGTAGGATGGGTGCTCCTCTCTTTGGTTGTTCTTACCCATTCTGGATCCGAGGCAAGTGGAGTTGCCATGCAGTCCCTGGCACAGAGTGTTTCTGCAGGTCTGGGAGTGGCTCAAATGAATGAAGATGGGCTAGAAGGAAAGGTTAATAGCAGTCACTGGGAAAGTAGCTGGAGGAACCCTGGCTCTGCACCAAGAGGCAAAGTCTGGCAGGGAATTGAGGTGGATGGGAGAAGGGGCTACTGTAAGCAGGATACTGTAGGACTAAGAGTTAATCTAGAGAGACCCAAAGGAATTACTAGAAAGATAGTGAAAATCACCTACCTTTGTCTTAGCACCGTGTGGTCACTGGCATTCCTGGTAGAAAGTGTTTTTGCATGCTGGTGGCCTTCAGAAAGGAATGAGCATGGGCTGGAAAGATAGGCTAAGAGGGTTGAGAGCAAAACGCTCTGGGGATCCTGGACTTGGGCCAAGGCAGAGGAAAATCCACTTTTAACTTTGTAGAGTTCCTTGAAATTCATGTAGCTGATACTGGGGACAGAGGAGGACATATTCTTTCAAATGTCAAGACTTTTAAGTATTTTAGAGAAAAACTGGATAAAACATTGGACTTTTACTATTTTAAGAGCATAAGAGCACTTAGAATAGCATTCATACTAACATAAGGGACCCTTTATTTATGGAAAATGTATGCAGAGAATGTACACAGGATGAAATAATAAATATCAACTTAGAAAAATAAAGAGATAACTAATACAAAATTGAAAGTTTCATGATATTTATAGTCAGAAATTAATTAATATGAATTATAATTTTAAAAGTGAGAGGTAATATGTAAAATAGATCTTAACAGTCCATAGAGAACATGGGAGAACATTATTTTCTCTTGGACAACCTATATAAATCTCAAATGTAGTCACCATAAAGGAGTAACTCATAGACTTGATCAAAATTCTCATTTTTGAGTAGAAGAAAGGAAGAACACAAGGTTTAAAAATTGATAAGCATGCAGAGCAACCAAATTCACAAGAATACCCCCTTAAGATGTTCAAAATTTGTGTAACAAATCATTAAAAGATTTAGTATGATTCTCTCTCTCTCTTTCTCTCTCCCTCTGTGTGTGTGTGTGTGTGTGTGTGTGTGTGTAAAACTAGTTGCTAACATTTGTAAAGGAATATGAATAGGTGCCAATTATAAATAACTAGCAGGAGGGACATATAATTAGAAAACTATATCACTATTTATATATCTCACTAAGACAGTTTCTTAGATCTGTTGTATAACCCATACTTTAGTTTTAAAAGTGGGTAGGCAAAGCAATGTACTCGATTCAATACAGAGCCCTCTCAGTTTGCAATGACTCACACTGGGAACTTCATGTCTAGATACTGATGCTGTAACACAAAGGCACAAACCCCAGAAACCTGAGTAGAGAGCATAGCTTGTTGTTGGTAAGAGCATTTCTATGGCCTGTGTTTCTTGTGCTGTGTGTGGGGAGTGTGTACTGCTGGGGAACATTCACACACCATGGAAGGTCTTCTCATCACTGCTGTGCAAGAGGAGGGCAGAACACAGAACCAGTCACAGAAGACACATAGTGGAAGCACGACACCTGTACTCCAGAGACCCTGACCTTAAGACTTGATCTGCTGCTTGTGTCTAAAGTCATCTTTGGTTTTCCTTCTCAGGATCTTACTATATACTACACCTCATTGTTTTCGGCAGCTGTATCTGCTGTTCCCCTTCTTTAACTTGGTCGTGGCTAATGTGCTCTCCTTTTCCCACTTTTATCAGGGTCAAGCTCTACTGATTGATCTGAGACCCTTCTTCTCTGCTGTAAGAATTTAATGCTGTATATTTGCCTCTAAACCTCTCTTTAGATATAACCCCTAAAATTTGATCTATTTGTGCATTTGTGCTCTCATTTTCTTTCCATAAAAACATTTTTGACTTCTTTCATGACTCCTCCTTGACCCATCTGCAATTTAGAAATACACTACCTCATTTCCAGATATCTTGGGAATTTCCAGGTATCTTTGCTGCTAATGATTTCTGGCTTAATCCTTTTACGATCCAAGAACAAAGTTTATATTATTTTATTTTTTTAAGTTGCTATGATTTTTTTCATAGCTCAGGGTATGGTCTTTTGTCCATGTGCACTTGAAAATATTTATCTGCTGTTGGTTGGAGTGTTGCAGGAATGTTAACAGGCTCAAATTTTTCATAGCTATAATTGTGTATCTGTATTTTTTTAAATTTATTTGGGGTTTCAAAGCATAACAATGTCTAACAAAATTTGCTATTCTAATAACGCCTTCAGTGTACTTACTATTTATCATTATACAGCCATCATTTCTTAAATATCTTCAGTGCCCTAAACAAAAGCCCTGTTTCTGACAAAGTAGCTCATCTGAACCACTCGTGTTCCTGAATCTATTTTCCCTATGTGTTCCCCACAGTCCATATAAGAAGACCCAGGCAATATTGGTACCTTTGACTTATAAATTTATCATAGTTGCATTTATCTACATTGAACCAACATTAGCATTTCTTTATTTTTGTGACTGTATACTTTTCTTCCTGGTAAGCATAGGCCTGAACTGTACATATAAGCATATGAGCCTCTGTTCAAGCCCTTGTTTTCAATATTTTAGGATTATAAACAGAAATGATCATAATATCTGTAACTTTTTGAGGGACTGACAAATTCTTTTTAAAAGTATCTGTGTTTTTAATATTCCATTTCATCACCAACCTCACTTCTGTGTATTCTTAATCCTAGTAACTCTGGAACCATAGCTCATTTATAATCTTTATTTTCCGAAAAGTATTGAACTTCTTTTAAAATGATGGCTAGCCATTTATATGTCTTCTTTGTAGAATTCCTGATGACACAAGTCCTTCACTTACATTTAAATTGTGTTTTTGTTCTTCCATGTCATATTTTAAAAGTATTATCAATCACACAGTTTACCAACATTTCACCTGGATTTTCCTTTCACTTTCTTGGTAATACTATGATGACAAAAGTTTCTGATGTTTAAGAATTCCAAGTTGTCTGTCCATGCTTTGGTGGCACATGCCTTTGCTGTTATATCTAAGACTTCGTTGCCACGTCTAAAGCTCTGAAGGTTTTCTCTTACAGTTTTATGAATTGAGTTCAACTATTGGGATTATTGATCCATTTTGAATTAATTTGTTATATATTGTGTAAAGTAGTTTGCCTAAAGACTAAATATTTAATTTTTATAGAGTCCAAGAGGAAGAAGCAGGATGAATCTCCCAAAAGGTGACACATCAAAACTTTAGGGCTATCATTTAAAACAGATGTGTGTACAGGGAAGATATCAAAACTAGGAGATGAACTCACAGAAGTGACACCCTAGGCAAGGACACAGACTCAAGAAAAGCATCTTCATGGATCACCCTGGGAAGGGGAAATAGATGAGACCTCCTGGGTACACAGGAGCTGTTGGTGGTGGGGGAATAGAGGGGAGGGGATGGGGGGGTGAGAACATGAGGGAACGTGAACGGGAATGGTCGAGTTGGGAGAGGAGCAGAGTGGGAGAGCAATGAAAAAGATAGCTTGATAGAGGGAGTCATTATGGAGTTAGGGAGAAACCTGGTGCTTAGGAAATTCCCAGGAATCAACAAGGATGACCCCAGCTTAGACTTCTAATAATAGTGGAGAGGTACCTGGCCTTCCCATGAAATCAGATTGCTGACTACCCTAACCGTCATCATAGAGCATTCATCCAGTAACTGATGGAAGCAGATGGAGTGATCCACAGTCAAACACCAAGCCTACTGCCAGGCGTCCAGTAGAAGAGAGGGAGGAGGGATTATACGAGCAAGGGGAATAAAGGTCATAATGGGGAAATCCACAGAAACAGCTGACCTGAGGTTCTGGAAACTCAAGAACTCTAGACCTACAGCTGGGGAAGCTGCATGGGACCAGACTAGACCCCCTGCACGTGGGCAACAGTTGTGTAGCTTAGTCTATTTGAGGGGCCCCCGACTGTGGTACCAGGATCTATCTCTGGTGGTGCATGAGCTGGCTTTTTAGAGCCCATGGGCTCCAAAAATTGCCTTATGTTGGGATGCTTTGCTCAGCTTTGATGCACGGAGGAGTGGCTTGGTCCTGCCTCAACTTGATGTGCCAGGCTTTGTTGACTCCCCATGGGAGGAGGTCTTACACTTTCTGAGGAGTAGATGGAAGGTGGGTTAGGATGGTGGGGGTTGGAGGAAGTGGGAGGAGCGGAGGGAGTGGGAACTGTTGTTGGTATGTAAAATGAATAAAAAGTTCAAAATTGAAAACAAAAGAAAGCAGCGCCTGAGGCGGTGACTGAAATGGCCACGTTTGCCATCTGTCTTGATGAAGTGTGGGCGCAAGGGCTTTCCTGGTGCAAGATACAGTCATCCTTTCAGGGACTGTTCGAAGAAATGCATGACTTCACTCCTTATCGTCTGAAAAGATCTTCTATAGTTTTGATGTACCCTTACCAAGAAAGATCAAGTCTTGGGACATCGGCTGAATTTTCTCAAACATGACCACATTTCAGGAAAGCAAATACAACCCCCAATGCTTTCAAAGGTGCTTTCCTTCCTCTATACCTAGACTGTGCAGATGCATACTGTGCCACAACAATAAAGCTGATTGCACACTCAAAATGACCAGGGGCTATAAAAAAGTAAATAAAGAAAGAGACTTCTTTTTTTTTAAAAAAAAAAGTCTGTAAATGCTTCTAATTTATGAAATTGTTTGACTTTGCTTAGTTGAAGCAAGAAGAAAAATGCCATCAATGATGCTTTCACAGTCATCTTTCTGATATTGCTGTGGCTTATTAAAATTGTAGGATATCTTCAGGAATAGAACTGATTGTGATTGATTCTGAAGTCTGTTTAATCTTTCATTCATTTTTACCAGGGGAAACTAAAGAAGAGGGAGGGAGTTACCTTTCCCTTAGTGCAAGGTACTAGTCTGAGTGGTTTTGATCCTGTTATCTCATTTATTTCTCAAACGACTGCTGTGGCAAGTGTTAGCAACTTCATTTTTAGTACCAAAGAATTGGAGGCCAGGAGAGCTGAGCAACTTGTCTGCAGTGATACAGAATAATTTTCACAGATAGAATTTGAACTCATGGCTTACTGCAAAATCATTATGCTTTACAATGTACTGGAGTGTTCAGGTCAGAAAACTGTCCCCAGCAAGGACCTCAGGCTTGGGAATGTTTGGCTTGATATTCATGGGGTGACAAAAGCCATGGACATCGAAACTAATACATCATTTTTTACCATTTGTCTTTCAGAATCAGGACCACTTTGTATGTCTAGAAAAAGTATGTGTGAATGAGTCAATGTAATTAACTATTCCACATAATCGCTGATCACAGCAGAAAACATCGTGGTTTAGGTGGGTAAGCTCTACCTGCAATGGGCTTTGTAGTCTGATGTTTTGGAATTTCTGTTACAAAAATAGCTCAGTGGTGAAGAAAAGAACAGAAGTGGAAGCTACAAGATCACAGGCTGGCGAAAATGATCCAATTTTAGCTCGAGTCTTTGTGAGAGGCAGCCAACCACCCACTTTTGTTTCCAAAGGAACCTGTGGATGCTGGGATGATGCCTACACGTGTTGTCTGTTATCCAGCTGGCATCAAATTAGGTTAGCAGTTGTGTCGGGCCAAATTGGGAGAGTGTTATCATCTGGTGCTGTTGCTCACTAGGAATGGGAAAGCAGGCTATTATGTCAAGGGATGAAGTCCAGTCTTCCTTTTCCTGACAAAACGCAGGCGCAAAAACAAAGACTAATACTTGGGTTGAACGTTAGGGGTAAGTTCTAATTCTAGAGGGAAACTGAGTGCTGCAGAGGAAGTGCATTGTAGAATTCTAGACTTACAGAGACACAGAGGACCTCACAAAAGCTGCATACCATAATAGCAGCACCAACCCCTAGTACTTGTTACAGTCTCATCAGATCTTGTAGAATTAGCTCCATACTTCAGGACCTGTGAATGAAGCCTCCACAAGACTTACTCCCTCACTCTCTGTTAATTTCAGAGTTTAAGGCATGGGACAGGTTCTGGAGGTCGCGGCTCAGGGAGTAAAACACTTGCTGCACAAGCAGGAGCACCTGCGTTCAAATCCGCACTGCCACGCAAATCTTGAATAGTAGGAACCTGAAATCTCATCTCTCTATGAGCCTCATGGTAAGTGGCAACAAGAGAATTCCCTAAAGCTCAGGGGCCAGCTAGCTGTGACAAACAACAAAGAGAGCTCATCTAAAGTTGTCTTCTTCTATGCATGTGTCATAGTCACATATGAATGAGCACCCACACCACCCTCCAACATGCTTATGCCACTTACATCTACACACACCTATGAACAAAAGTGTTTTTAAAGACTTATAGGAATAGTATGTACAGAATTAGCAACCCAGTGGACAGAGCTTCAATCGCTCCATTTCTCTACTCCCCAAACACTCACTAAAGCCCAGATGTAGTGACTCTTTCTTTGGCCTTAGAACATATTTTTAAGTGGCAGGGCAGGAGATTTGGCTTAGAGGTTAATAGCACTTGCTGCTCTTGCAGAGGAACTGGACTGGTTTTCCAACAGCCATATTGTAGCTCACAACCGTCTGTTTCTCCAGTTCCAGGAGACCCAAAGCCTTCCTCTCGTCTCACTGGGTGTGCTTGTGGTATACATACATACACACACACACACACACACACACACACACACACGCACGCACACACACACACACACACACAGAGAGAGAGAGAGAGAGAGAGAGAGAGAGAGAGTCAAGGATACATAATAAATATATATTTTTAAATAAAAAATATATTCTAAGTTTAAGTATTGCTGATATTTTTCTTCACATATATGCTTACTTAATTTGATCTAACATTTGTTTTGAATCTATCAATAACTAAATAAGAGTTAAGTATCAATTATATTATAATTCCTTTACTTGATCAAAAATTGTTGCTTTTCATGAAGCAGAGACTCGCTATGTATATATTCCAAGATGGTCTCAATTTATGATCCTGTCGCCCCAGCCTCCCACATTCTGAGGTTACAAAACTGTGCTTTCTTGCTTGATCATACAAAATTTCTTTATCGCCACAGATTTTGTTTTCCATTCCTATAATTTATTTAAATTCAGTATAAAATGATGTATAAATGTTTGAGAAATTGAAGAATACTCTTGAATGCTGGTTATGACTGGATGGGCAGAGAACTTGTTACCAATCCTAATGACCTGAGCACCATCTCTGGAACTACAGATGGTAGAAGGAGAGAGATGACTTCCAAAAGTGATCTTTTGACCTACACACACACACACACACACACACACACACACACACACTAAAATAAATGTATATCAATTTATTAATACAAAACCACTTTTTGTATTATCAAATATTTGAAGGTGACTAGCATGTGATAGAAACAACACAGAAAGTTTATATAGTGACTCACAATTACCCTATAAAATCTATGTATTTATATTTTATACACATGAGCACAAAGTATCACAAAGGTTCACTGAATTGCTCTATACGCATGCAGTGTTGTCCAAAAACATGTACTGTGCTTTGACCAGTACAACTCTTTTTTCTCATTCTCGGCCACATTTCAGGATGTAACCCTTGGAATTCACTTCCTTCTGGTGTTGCATCCCATTTACAGAACTCAGCTTTGTTTCTCTCCTGCTTCCCCTTAAAAGTTTCGCTTTCTCCCTGGAGAGCCTGCACATCCAATGCTGTGGAAATATTTTTGTGATAAAGGATAAGAGGGATAAACTTTGGAATGATGTGGTCATATTAACCCAGGACCCAGGAAGGTGTCCACAAATGTCTTACAAATGGCTTCAGCTTTTCCTGCCTCTCAGGACTGAGTTGAGGGGTGCTGTTTTATTAGTTGTTTAGCAGGGCTGTGTGGCTGGGGTTGGGAAAAATAAATTCTTATAATGCATGGTAACTTGGACCAATGGCAAGAGGAGATGTAGGCTGAGACAATTAAAGACCTGGAAGATTAAAGTCCTTTTTCTTTCCCACCTTTTAGATTGCTGCGCAATGTAGGCAGTTTCCTGTCATCTGTCCAGACACCAAAAAGCTGACTCGGCTTCTCCACTTATCTATAAAGGACTCCTAATCTCATGCCTGCCTTATGTCCCTTCCCCTTATTCCTCTGATTGTTGCTGTTTTAGGACTTTCCTTCCCAAGGAAATATTAGCCTCATTCTGTTCATGAGGATCATTAAGATGCAATAGTGCTTGCACAGATGTTTCCGGATTCAATAGGCTCACAGCCCTACTTCTCTACTGTATTCCACTCAGAGACTTTTCCAGTGATATTTTCACAAGAACCCAAAGGACTACATTTTCAGCATTTATTTAGTTTGAACCCTCTACTACACATGAACATTTTTCTTCAGGATTCCTTGAAACATTCTTCTAACTTTCCTTTGGCTTACTTTTTACTCATTTGTATGTCATTTGTGGAATCTGTAGCCTTGATCACATGCTAAATGTTGAACTTCAGTAGAATTGTTCTTTTTGCCCCCTATTCTTCCTTGTACTCATTAGCTACTTTATCTACACCTGATATTACCTACTTGCACTCTGATAGAGTCTGAATCCATTTGATTATTATAAACCTCTTTCCTCAACTTCAAATTCATGATTTCTCTTCCTATTTGAGTACCCTATAAATATATTGCATTTGTCATACCCAAAGTTGTATTTGTACCTCTAGGCCTGTGTCTGTATCAGATCTTTCATTTATACTTCAAAATCCTCTTTTTCTCTGTTAAGCACACTGCTTTGTCCTCTGGAAGACAGACCTGCCTGTGCTGAGTAGCACAAAGGGTTCCTTGTTCTCCAGCTTCTCACTGAATCCAATCATATCATACACTGTATATCAGATGCATCACGCACTTGAAATGTGAACACTATTGCTTCATCATAATCTTGGAATGGTCACAATAACCTGGCTGTGTCACTTGACATATGGACAGAATTCTTTCTAGTCAGTCTTTCTGAGCAAATATCCTAGATTCTTATGACTGATGGGATATAGATTCTGTCACATTATGTAATTATCTCCTTTTTATCGCTCATGAAACTACTGTGGATAGTCTGTTTCTCTATCCCTAATGGTAGTCTTCATTTCTTTAGATAACAGTGTATTTTCAGTAGGTGCTTACAGATTAAGTATGTGCTCATACACATGCCAGATAGAAAGTGGACATGCAATAATAAGAATGTCCTCAACTTCAAAGAATTGATAGCTCATTTGAACCTAATACAAGTTTGTGGAAAAAAACAGATTATTAGGAATGATGTGTTAGCTGGGTTTTGCCAACCTGATGCAAACTTAGGCATAAACTGGAAGACATGTCTTGATCAACGGTTAATGTAGGAGGGTTTAGCCTATTGTGGGTGGAGCCACCACTGGAAAGGTGGTCCTGGATTGTGTAAGAAAGCAGGTCAAGCTAGTCACAAGATGCAGGGTAGTCAGCAGAATTCCTCCACGACCTCTGCTTCAGTTATGGCCCCCCTATTCCTGATGTAAATTCCTGCCCTGGCTTTACCTGATGATGGGCCGTATGCCATATAAATGCTTTCTTCTACAAATTACTTTTGGCCATTTTTTTTATCACAGCAATAGAAAAAAAAAAACAGAGATAAAAGTTTGTACAAATTCATGGGATATTGCTGTGACAGACATGACCACATTTTGGGGTGGATGGTGGAATGACTTTGAAATGTTTGGCAGGAACAGACATTGAGTTCTCAGAGTTTAATGACCTGCTGTCGTGAGAGCTTGACAAATAGGAATGCCGAAAGAGATGCAGATGCTGGAGAGCTGGCTTATGAAGCTTCAGAGGGAACAAAGATCATAATTGCCATTTGTGTGATATTTTTGTATTAAGAATATGTGAAGTTCTGGTGAGCTGGACCTGAGAATCAGCTGTAATTAACAAGAGACTAGCACTACAGAAGTGAAACCTTTGCTCTCCTGGGATAGTCAGTGCTGGTCAGTGGAACTGATAAATTGGCAGTGATTAAAGTGACTAGCATCATTGGCATTAAGTCTGGCATTAAGTCTTCTGGGAATATTTCTTCCATGTCACCACACAGAAACCGTGGTCCAAGAACACCAAAGAAGAATCTCATTCAGGCAACTAAATTTATTAAGAGTTAAGCATCTCCCATATCATAATGGTTTTGAAGTTATGAAGTGGTCATGGAAATCAGTGGAGGCAGCACAATGAGAGGCCACTGGAGGAGCAGCCTGAGTTTCAGTGGAGACCCCAGGATTAAAGAGGTCATGGGGAGAATCTGAAACGAGACACAGTGATAGATCAGGAGAGGCCACTGATGAACGTGGAGCCACGATTGTGCCACAAACTTCAGGATTGAAGGGGACCATAGAAAGCGGCAAAGGTTTAGAAATGTTGCAGTGCCCTGGTTCTTCCCTCTCAGAGTAAAGAAATTATTTAACTTGTTTTTAATTCTGATGCTGAAAGACACTAGAGTTTTAAAGAGATAATTGGGTTTTTTGTTTTGTTTTTGAGTGTTTTGGCAATAGCATCCGAGTACAACCTTTACATTGGGGGATTGCACAAACATAGTCTCCATAAATATTGAGTCCTTCGGTAAGACCACATGTCATAAAGAGTGGCTGATGGAGGAAGGTTAAAAAATTCTACCCTTCATCACTGTTTCATTCTCAACAACTTGGAAATGGCATCAACCTAGATGTCTAACAAATAAGGGATGATGGTGCATATGCAGAATGGAACATTTTTCGGTTATAAAAAATGGCCTCAACTGGGCTGTGGTGGCACACGCCTTTAATCCCAGCACCTGGGAGGTGGAGACAGGCAGATCTCTGTGAGTTTGAGGCTAGCCTGGTCTACAAGAGCTAGTTCCAGGAGAGACTCCAAAGCTACAAAGAAACCTCATCTCAAAAAGCAAAATCAAAGAATTGACCTCATGAAATGTGCAGGCAAGTGAATAAAAGTGGAAAATATTACATTGAGAGGTGTCATTCAAATCCCTAAAGACATATTCAACATGTTCTTAATGTATGAGGGTCATAGCTTTAAATCTTTAGGTTTAACAGGGAGTATGCATAGCATCTAGTCAGTTAGAAATGGGCTGATGGTAGAGAAAATGAATTTATGGAGTAGGTAGTAGAATATGGGTGAAATGAAAGTAATGTTGGGGTATGCTGAAGGCAGAAGAGTTTAAAGGCACCGAAGTGATAAGGATCTAGAAATAAGGAGGCAGGGGAAGGCTTAACTAAATGAAGTATCCATGAAGAATCTAGCTAGAAATCTGCTATCTTTCAATCTAAGTGAAAAAGGAAGAAAAACAGAATATATGGGGGCAGGTAGAAGATACAGGGAGATAAGGGTCTAATCAGAGATAATGATAGCCATGGGAAAAAAGAAAGGTGGTTAACAAAAACTAAGGATGTGTGACCAAGCTTTACGAAACCCCACTAGTTTATAAGACAACTAAAAATATAATTATTTTAAGTAATAGAAGTTTAAATATAAGTATTCCATATTAGTAAACAACTTCTTCTGGAAGACATTCATTAGAACATCTCAGTGTTAAGTCTTGGTTACTTCCCTACAAGTTATTGGTTGGAGATGCTCCAGTGGCACCCCAAGTAGTGTAGGTTTCTGCTTTTGTCCTTGGTTGTTTACCATAATCAAATTGTAAGACCCTGTTGCTGAAAATGCCACATATTTTGCAAAACACATAGAATTAATTGAGGTATGACCAGAAAACTCTCCCAAACTTGGTATGGAAGCTTCTTATTGAAGTGCATGGTGGTTATTTCAGAGACCCATTGCTGTTCAAAACACTGTGAATAAGTAACCATAAGTGATCAGCCATAAACTTACACCCCTAAGCTCTCACAAAGCCTCAGGGAACATTCCAGAAGAGGAGGCATAAAGAATGTAAGAGCCAGGAGATGGAGAAAAGTGCTGTGAAATGTTGTCATCTGATCATGACATGGCCATTGTGGCACATGAACTCAGAGAAGTTGTGCTTACTTACATGAGATCTGCACAAGATCAAGCCAATGACAAATTTCAGCATGGAGATGGAAGGAATTCCAAGGTCCCATCCCTAGCTCAAGAGCTTTTGGCAGTGATGGCTGTTAAAAATTGGTACTTGTTTTTCTTTAGGGCTGCGGACAGTGGTGGGGTCCTCTTACCCCAGAGGATGACTCAATGTCTGTGTGCATATGGGTAGCACAAACTCAGTGGTGTAAAACTGTAGTCAAATGATTATAAAAGGAAAAGGAGAAATTTGAAGGGAGGTGTGAAAGAATCCAGAAGGAGTTGGAGGGGAGAATGAGAAAGGGCTATTATCAAGATACATTGTATAGGTTGAGAAATAGCTCAACAATTAAGAACACTACCTATTTTCCAAAGGACTGGTATTCACTACTTACTTATTAATCTATTGAATAAACACACTGTGCATAACTATTATGCTATAAGTGATGGACTTAATGTTTGATTCCCTACAAATTCATTAGGTTAATATCTAAATGTCAGTCTGGAGAATATTAGGAGGTGGTGACCAAGAGGTAGGGATTAGGAGGCAATTAGGTCATGAAGAGGAGCCTTTATGAGTGACATCAATGCTCCCCTGAAGAGAGATAACAGAGCTATATTATTCTTTCCCTGTAGTGTGGTAATACAATGAGAAGCTGGCACTTTATAAGCAGGATGGAGGCTTCCACCAGACCCTAACCACACTCCTCTACAGATATCTCTTTACTCTTCAGAACTGTGGCAAATGCACCACTTTCTGTTGTTAGTTATTGATTGATTGATTTTTTTGAGACTAGGTTTCTCTGTAGCTTTGGAGCCTGTCCTGGAGCTAGCTCTTGTAGACCAGGCTGGCCTCGAACTCACACAGATTCACCTGCCTCTGCCTTCCGAGTGCTGGGATTAAAGGCATGCGCCACCACCGCCCAGCTTTTTTTTTGCTTTTAATATATCTGGTCTAAACGACTTTGTTTTAATAACTGTAAGTAAGCTATCAAGCACAAACTTAAATGCTGGGAATAATAATTAAAGCTACAATATAATTTATTCAATCCCCAAATTCACGTATTAGTTCCACCTGGAGAAATAAACAAGAAGTATTGGAGTTTCTTGCTCAGGAAAACAGCAAAGCACAGAGAGGGAAGTGTGCTACATAAGACATCTTAGAGAAGGCGGAAAGTGTGCAGGGGGCTATTACTAGGCAGAAAGGAGTGTTGTGTTCAAGAGAAGTTACACTGAGCTCTTTCTGGGCCCCCAGTGATGAGCACATCTGGATCTATCAATTAGTAAGATAGTCATGAGCTGGGGGAAGTTCAGGGACAGCCGACAACATAACTTGTTGGGCTGCAAATGAATGTGCAGATGTGCTTTGTTAGTCGAGAGAAACAAGCTAATTGGAAAAATATTCTTCGGGGCCTGATATTTGGAGTTTTGAATTTATTTTGCTTTCATAGTTTTTAAATCTGCCATTATACTTGCTAATACTCTGCCTCAGAGTAACTACCATCAGTGACAATTTTGTCAGGCACAATGCCCCACAATACAAACTTATCATAGAACATGGCATTATCAAAGACTGAGAGGAGAAATGAGAAGGGGATTGGCAGATGGAGTCTGGGACTGGGAATTGCTGTAGTTATTTTGATGCTTGCATTTTTGATTATGCATATCCATTATTGTCATGTTTATTTAGAAAGAAGGCACAGAAACATTCATATTGTCAGTCTCTGGTTATTTAGGATATCTCCCTGACTGCTCTTTTCCCTGCTACCCATGAGAGTATTTCTTCTTTCTCTTCTATTTTGCCCTACTCATCATTCATCCACTGTTTGGATGTTTTCTTAGCATCTATATTACTAGCTAGTTCTTATATCAACTTAACATGGGCTAGAGACATATGGGAAAAGACTCCATCAGTTGGTCCATGGGGCATTTTATTGATGATAGATATGGGAGGGTCTAGATCTCTGTGGGAAGTGGCACTCCTGGGAGGTCGTCCTCCATGCTATAAGAAAACTGATTGAGCAAGTTGGGCAGTGGTAGTGCACACCTTTATTCCCAGCACTCAGGAGGCAGAGGCAGGCGTATCTCTGTGAATTTGAGGCCCGTCTGGTCTACAAGAGCTAGTTCCAGGACAGACTCCAAAGCTACAGAGAAACCCTGTCTTGAAAAATCAAAAGAAAACAAACAAACAAACAAAACTAAAACCTGATTGAGCAAACCTTGAGTGACAAACCAGAAAGCAGGACTGCTTCATGGTTTCTGCTTCAATTCATGCCTCCAGGTCACTGCCTTGAGTTCTTGCCTAGACATCTTTCAATGACAGACTTTATGTGGAACTGTAAGCTTAAACACCTTGTTCCCCTTCCCCAAATTGCTTTTGGTCAAGGGATTTTACCATAATGAAAACATCAATATTGATGAGTTTCTGTTGCAAATAGCTGATGTGGGATGTATATGTGTTTTTATTGGTTGATGAATAAACTTACTTTGGTCAATGGCTTAGCAGAGTAAATCCAGGCTGGAAATATGAACACACACACACACACACACACACACACACACACACACACACACACACACAGAGATAGAGAGAGAGAGAGAGAGAGAGAGAGAGAGAGAGAGAGAGAGTAGGTGGAGTCAAAGATACACCAGCCAGCTGCCAAGGAAACAAGACATGTAGAAAATGAGGTAATGTCACAGTCACATGACAATACATAGACTAATAGGAATGGGTTAAGTTAAGATGTAAGAGCTAGCTAGAAATATGCTTGAGCCATTGGCCAACCAGTGTCATAATTACTATATTGTTGCTGTGTGATTATTTGGAAAAATGACAGCACAGTTTCAGTCTACAAATAGCAATTAGTGGGACTTCAGTATTGTAGAGGGCTTCATAGACCATTGTCTGACAACTCACTATTGCCATTTATTGTGAAGAATGTGACACTTCTTCAAACAAATGCAGATTCAGTAGCATCAAGGACTACAGGATGCCGAATGTAGAACATTATTTTGGCATGTATGTATGTATGTTTGCATGAAGAGAAGGGTAGGGGAGCTGTCAGAGAACAGTTTATAATGTCTCTTATGAGACAAAACAAAAATAATTGAAAAACAAACCTGGAGCATAGTGATAACTCATAGCACATTTTCTGATAAAATTCCAGAATCACCATTCTCTTTGAGGAATTGGTACACAATTTCATTTCAGTTGTGGACAAATGCTTTTAGGTAAGACTGTATTTTATGTTACAATCACACTATGTCAAGCTAAATCCATTGTTCTAGAGGAACTGAACCTTCTGCCACTTGAACAACCCCTGAGTGCTGACTGTTGGCTCATTTTTCTTTTCACCTGATGGGCTGGTGACAAGATCCAAATTCATAGAAGCAGAATTATCTAAGATGACGGGCCACTGGACAGCTGACCTTGGAAAGGTTAAAGCCACAAGTGAATGACTGTCCTTACTGCAACCAGATCCAAGCTAGAGTTTCAATTACACAGATAGACTTCGCTGCTAAGTCGTAAGATGCCAAATATGAGGATTATTTTAAGAATATTTATTAGATTTGTTATTGGCAGTGTTGCATACTTATTAATATCTCTAAGCCACTTGATTTTCAAGCGAATGATAGTGATTTTTAAGTTATGATTTAGAATGACTAAAAAGTGTGTGTGTGTGTGTGTGTGTGTGTTTCTTGTATCAGTCAGCAGGCTTTAGGTGGAGGGAATTCTTTTTATGAACATGTTGATGGCTCTTTTAAATTCTATTCCTACTAGGTGTTGTAAGGCTTGGTTTCTCGAAGCTATCTACTTGCTTTCTAGAGTCACCTTATGAAAGAAAGCACACTTGTACTCTAAACCTTTTCTTCAATCTCCCTACCCACATCCTGGGGAATAAGCTATCTACCTTTTTCTCCAAGCCTTATGTGCTTACTCATCTTTGCATTATTTACAATTTAAATGCCATGTTTTTCAACCTCAGTCAATCCTCTGTTTTTATTCCTTTAAATGTTATTAGTGCAAATTGTCGTATTGGGCCGCAAGAATGACCCTGGGAATTTAGTCCAATGTTGAGCCAATTCTATTCAATTCCATCTTGTCTTATTTTTATTTTTCTTTGTTTGATAAGTTCAGTAAATTTGCTTCTCGTATTCAGCCTATTATCAAGAGTACAAGTCAGTGAGATGCCCCAGAGGGGAAAGGCACTTGCCACTAAGCCTGAGGACCCAAGTTTGATCACAAGATTCACAGAGTGGAAGGAGAGAATTGACTCCAGAAATTGTTCTCTGGCCTCCAAACACATTCGTGCACAAATAAAGAAATGTAATAAACTAAAATATAAAGCTTAGTATGATGTGACTTTGCTCTTGAAGAAATGTAGACGTTACTGACATACCAGCATGTCTGTGAAGTTCATAATGCCTAATGCAGCACATTTAATATATAGCATGTTATGCCAATCACTGGATATTATTTATGCACTTGCTATTGTATGAATGTGGTATATATGTGTATGCACATGTGTGCATGCATGGAGGTTAGAGGTGAATGAGGTCTGTCTTTGTCTATCACTCACAACCTTATTTATTTATTTATTAAAACGAATCTCTCATTGAACCTGTTGCTCACCATCTTGGTAGGATGGTCAGTCAGCAAGCATCTGGAATCTGCCTGTTTCAGAACTTCCTCTGCTCAGCTCTGGGGTTACAACGAACACACCATAAAAGTGGATTTCAGGTGTTTTCTGGTCAGCCAAACTTTGTTATTTATACATGAGAAGCAAGCACTTTATACTCCAATCTCTCTTCCTAGATGTGGATTAAGTGTTTTATGTGAATTATTCATTTTATATTTATGGCATCATCAGACAACATGAATCATTCTCCTTTAAGATTAGGGAGTTGAGTTCCAGGGAACTTTATTAACCAATGCTTAGCTATATAGCTAACAAGTGATACAACCTAGACTAGGACACAGGCATCCTGCATCTTAGATGCCCACCCTTACCTACTCTACCCACATAGCTTAAATGGGCTGACACATGTCACAAGTAAAATTTTTCTGCCATAGAAAACAGCTGTTTAAAATAGATGACATAGCACAGATTACTGTTTTTGAAATTCATAAAGTAGACAAGATGAAAACACCAAGTCATCTAAGGAACTAATCGTGGTTGATTTTAGTTTAGTACTTAATGAAAACACATTATTTGTAAATGAGAAGAGGAACAGCAAAGAATGTTTAGGGAATTCCAAACAATTGTACAGAAAATAGGAGGAAACCAGCATCAAACACAAATCCTCATACCTTGCATCTCTATTGTTGTTACAATTTTATTGATAAAGTAAGTTTTGCATTTATACCTATATTGTAAAATTATACAGCATGGAAAACCCCTGCAGATTAAAAAGCCTCTTCTGACTCGTAACTATGTTAGCATCCTGGGGAAGAGGGTCCACTGGCTAAGAAATCTTGCTTTATAAACAGGAAGCTCTGAGTTCAAATGTCAACCACTCATAGAAAAACCCAAGTATAATTGCACATCCCTGTAATCTCAGCACTGGGAGGCAGAAATGGACCCCTCCTATGAGCTCAGTTCCCAAGATCTTGGAGTTCGGTTTAAGGCATCTCTTAAGGCATAGGAAGAAGGCAACAGAGGAGGACAATGGGCATCCTGCTTCGGCCTTGGCAAGGATGAGCATGAGCACATGACGTGTACGCCCTTGTGTGTGCCTCCTCCCTCTCCCACAGCCCTCACAAAAATTAAGATAGTATCCCTTTCTTTAAAAGAGGAGAAAGAAAATTATTCAAACCAGCACTTTTTACTATTTTCATTTGAATCATTATTTGCTGTTTTTTTTAACGATTGTTCTGAAGTGGTAAATTTATGGGGAAACCTTTTAGATTTTTCTGCATATACATCAGAATGACTGCATGCATAATTTTTGTTGTAAGTTAAGTTACTCTGCCAGCTGACCAAGTTCATGATGAATGCAGTTAACCTTTTAGGTTTGTGAACTAAAATAGAGAACCACAGCCTCCCTTTTGCCATATAACGTCCATTTATTCTTACTTATAAATCTACAGCGCACATAGTAAAAATCAAATTAAATAGTAATTGTCAGCACAATGATTTTTGTTCAGGCAAAATGGCTCGTTCACTTACAACATACACACTGAAGACACAAATGGTTAGTGACCAAAGTGAAATCTATATTGAGCTTAAAACTGTAACTGTCTCTTTTTTAGACTGTGATTCAGGAAGCTTTTCATGTTGGCATTAGGTGATGTTATGGTCACTTGCTATTTGAACCTGTCCTGTGTGTGTCTGACACAAATATTTTGGATGTCAAAAATTGATTGACATTTTTCCTACATACATTTTCGTGTCAAGGCTAAATCATCAATGAAAAAGGAGTTGTTCAAGCTACAGGAATTTTGGTTTACAGTGTCTGCTATCTTTTGGAGGAATATTTTGTCATTAAAAAGCAGTTTAAAATCTAAGTAAGTTACATTTTAAAGCAGAACTCTTATATTTGCAACTCTTTAACAATATTACCTTGATACTGAAAACTGAATCATGTTTTAGACTAAGAACCACAATGTCAAACTCTGCATGTTCTACTAATCATGGTTTCTGATTAACTTTAGCTTAAAAATCTGTAAGTAGAGTGAAACTATTGTTAACAAATCTGTAGTGATTCTGTATAAATAGTTTTTTAATTTTTTTCAGGAACTGGAAGATATTTAAGCTATCTCGTTTTTGATAAATGAATGAACACCCATGTAAGAAGAGCACATCATTTTTGGACTTATGTATTATTAGACTTTGTCTTTTGGGTATTCTTGCATATCAAAGAACAATTGCAGTATTATTACAAGGAAAGGAAAGACCCCAGACAAGTAATTGAGAATGTGGACCTTATTGTATGTCTGCTCTTAGATAGGCCAAGCTTGCGCAACTCTTTGGATTGGGTGTCTATATTGTCGTTAATGAAATGAGGTGTTTGTTTTGTTTTCCTTGGTCTTGCTGTTTTGGGAAATTTAAAAATATAAAAACAATCTCCCCTAGGAGTGAGATAGCTGAGTCATGCAGTAGAATTGCTTTTAGCTTTTTGAAAGTTCTACACACTGATTGCCAGAGTGGCTGGATGCATTTACAACCCGCAAAGTGACTGAAGGTTCCCTGCTCCTTATATCTTCTCTAGTATTTTTTGAAGGTTGTTTTGTTGATCTTTGCCATTCTGAGTGGGGCAATAAAACTCTTAAGGTTGCTTTAATTCGCATTTCCAAAATTTCTATGGAAATGAACATGTTTTGAGATTTTTTTAACTATTTAAATTTCTTCTTTTCAGAACTCTCTGTTCAGGTACTGTGCCCATTTCTTGGATGGGTCATTTGCATTGTAGACTGTCTTTTGAGATGGCCCTATATTCTATATATGAATCTTGTGTCAGAAATACAGCTGGCAAAGAATATAACACATTTCATGGGATTCCTCTTCATTCAATCATTCCTTTTTTGCCAGTGCAGGAATTTTTAGTTCTATGAGGTCCCACTTAGCGGTTTTTGAGCAAATAGATCCCTGATTAGAAAGTCCTTTCCTACACTTAACATCATGTGGGACACTGCCTGCATTTTCTTCTAGAAGTTTCAGTGTTCACATTTAGGTGTTTGATCTATCTAGCATCAGTTTATGCCCAAGGTAATAAGCAGATAGAGGTCTAATTTCATTCTTCTGCACATGGACATCCAGTTTCCCAGCACCATTTACAAATGAGTTTGCTTTTCACTATAGTGTATTTTTAGCATTTTGTCAAATATGAGTTATCTATAGTTATATATACTAATGTTTGGCTCTTCAACTTTGTCCCATTATCCTACATGTCTGCTTTTGGACCAGTACTATACTGTTTGCATTATTATGGTATTTGCTCAAGGTCTTGATATCCTACCTTACCAACACTTGCTCAGCTTTCATCATGGCCACCCTATTCACAATAGCTAGGAAGGAAATAACCTAAACGTCCTTCAACTGATGAATGGACAATGAGAATGTGCTACATATATACTATGGAATACCATTCACCTGTAAAGATAAATTAAATAACGAATATTATATGAAAATGTTTAGACCCAGAGAAGCTTATGCTGAGCAAAATAACCTAGACCCAGAAAGACAAAGTGTACATAGTCTCTCTTATCTGTAGTTCCTAGATTCAAATCTTCAGATGTGAGTATACGACCTTGTGGAGAGCCAAGAAAGCACCCAGTGAATATGAAAGAACAAATGTAGTCACCAGTGGATGCCATTGTTGATATGGGTACAACCGTGTCAAGGACTAATGTCACAGACCTATGAGAATTTGGCAGAGTTTTCCCTAAGGTGGGGATTTGAGGGAAGACAAAACCTTTCTCTGTTCCAAGTGCAAATGTTGGTTCTGTGTGCAAATATGAGTGCTTATAAATGATTTACCAGTATATCCAAAAATTAGCAACAGCAGCTTCCTTCCCCTACATGCTTATAGCCCAAGACAGCTGACCTCCCGCACAGACTAGCTTACTGCTCCACTGTGTTGTACCTAATAAGCATGCTGAAGTTCCAGGTTGTGTGGAAGTTGGTGTCATTCTATCAGAATGCACACAGCCTAATTTACCATAGCTTTTTTCTATGTCTGCATATCTGTCCTTTTCTTTGCCACCAACCTAGGATAGACATAACATAACCTGAAAAAACTCCAGAAAACAGGAAAGTAAAAGAAGCCCATGAGATGGGGATGGGGTGAGAGCCATAGAAACAGGAATAGCAGGGTACAAGTGATGGAGAGGGTAAAGGAAAACAAGGGGGTAGTTAATTAAGAAGGGGGAGATAAATACAATAAAAAAGAGAGGAGAGTAAAACAACAGTGAGGATGTCTGGAAAAGCCATTAGGAAGCGAATTATCTAGCTACATAAAATCTGTGTAAACAGAATTTACCATCTGGGATGACAATATTCTTCACAAGAAGCATATATTATCTAACAAAAATCTCAACAGCAGGCATGAAGATCACCCTTTTGAGTTGTTGGTAAGAGATATCCAAGAGCCTTTCCAAAGATTATAAGCTATAGTTATTGCTCTTGGTTGTCTCCTAGAAGAGAAAGGCAAGCCCCTACTGCTGAAGAAACCATGCACTTCAGATACAGGAACTGAAGGAGTTAAGAAAGATCTGACCTGACAGCTTCCTCCCTGAGGACCAGTTTTCATGGTACCAAAGATGCCATGCAAGCTTCCAAGGGAAAGAAGAAACCAATAGTCCCTCCCCGCTATGTGCCTATGAACCACAAAATCAGCATGGAAAGCTATCCCTAAGAGTGCAGTAATGGCACATGTCAATCTATAATTGGACTTAAGTTCTGCTCAACAGGAGGGAAATCATGCCTGGTCCTGGAAAACTAGTAAACTACCCAGGCTTAAAAGTCATAGATTTTGAAATAATAAACTACTACTTTACTAGGCCAGCATAGTATCTAACTACATCCCAAATATTTATCATATACACAGAGACAATAATAGCCACCACTCCTCACCAAGGAACTATCTCCTTTTAACAAATGGGGACTGCTACCTAAATGAGCAACCAATCTAAATTCAACAAACAAGTGATATATTGTGTCCAGCTCCAAATGACACATCCACAACACAACTCCTGTATCTAAGGCTCACGAATCATAGCAGAAGAAGAGGCAGAAAGTTTGTAAGCCTCAGAGGAGCAGAAAGTGTTCTGTGAGATCACTTAGTCTTCTAGAAATGTCAAAACCTACACCGATGAACTCTTATTAGCATGGCTACCTAAATGGCCTGAATCATGATGGCATTACTGAACCTGCTAACATAGAATAGGGAAATCCTATGGTGCTTCAACCCTAGACTAAGAACTACAGATAACTAAGGATTGCTGAATGTGGGGGAAATAGTCTTTCACACAGAAGAGCTCCCCATTTGGTTATACAGTACCAAGTGGTCAGCCCTAAAATTAACACATACAAGTAACATTACAAGGACTCAGTGTGGTGTATTTATAAATAGAAATAAAATTTATAAATAGGAATATATATGTGAATAATTTATATAATATATTTTTATACATTATATAAGTAGATTGCAAAATATATTACATGATATCATAATATATTACATAACACAATATTGTTATATGCAACATGTGTATTATATAATTATGTATTTATAGAATATTGTATATAATAACATATTTATATGTGTATTTATAAATATATATTCCTCTTTAAAAGTATTGGTAATACTTAAGGGATATATGTATAGAGGAAATATATATATATTACAAATGTATACATACATTCCTAACTATATAAATGTATAAAAGTGTGTTTCTACATGTGTAACAAAATTTTTGAAATAGTGATGGTGAATTGAGAGAGAGCAAGGCTGTGTATGGGCTCGGTTGGATGAAAGGATGGGAAGGTGTAAATGATGTAATTATATTATAATTCAAAAAATAGTACAATAAAATAAGAATAAAAGACTCCCAACATATCTTTTGTGAGAGACAGACATACAAGGCACACATGGAAAACTGGACATTAGCTTTCTAGATGTCACATAGGAAATGCTGGAGAGAGAAAACTGGACATTAGCTTTCTAGATGTCACATAGGAAATGCTGGAGAGAGAAAACTTGAGATAATCTCTCGTAATATATTCCTGCTATGTGTTAATAAATTTGACTTGACCAACCTAGCAAATGGTTTCTGTATGACTATACCACTTACATAGTAACATGTAACCAATCTTTTAAAAGAGAAATATTATCTACTTATGTCATTATTCCCATGATTTCTAAGTCACTCCTAAAATCATCAGAGAGTCACCATATCTGAAAACCTAGGGCTCTGTCTGGTGAAACCAATTATGTTGAAGTTATGGTAACTAAACCAATTTGATGAGGTGGCGAGACCCAAAGTTGAAAAATTGCTTGCTGGCCCTGAAATTAAACATAAAAATCAGTATGAATCTCTCTTATTCTACCCCACTGAATACAATTTGAACAAACTAATGTGAGTGTTTGCACAGCATTTAATTTGTCCCAAGAGTGACCACACATTCTTCCCATGACACTTGTACCTAACACCTCTGGCAAGGAAGATCTGTGTTTGTAATTCCAAAGTTACTCATTTCAATCATGTTCTTAATTTTTCAACTGGTTTACTTAGACGTGACTTCTCCTAATTCCTTTCATAGTGATAATCTACATCATGATGTATGTATGCATTTGGTGGTTAAAACTTTGTCTGCTTTTTCTCACCTATAGGTGTCTCCTGTCTAGCCAGTGTCTGTCACATAGTATCTATATTTATTTACTATACCTATTCAACAAACATGTAGAAAATTATCTACAATTTTTTTCCTACAAAATATAACAATAGTAAAAACAAATCACAGAGCCTTCTATGAGCTAAATTCTATAGAAGCATATAAGAATAATTAATTTAAGGTGTTTTTCTTCTAAGGCGTATTTTTTTCTCCATAAAAAAGTTAAAGCCCAATCAATATTCGAGGCTTGAGCAGTTTTTGCAGTTTCAAACTTTTGCTTGGAAAACAGAGTTTTAAAATAATGAGAACAGCATTTGTCTCGGGTGGTTAGACTGTGCACCCTCCCACCCAGAAAAGTTTGTTTCTTCTTCCTTCATTATTTATGTTCCTCTCCCATTGCTTCGTGGTCTTCAGGTGAGATGACTGTACAAATTTAGACTTTTCCCTGACTTTTCCAACTTCTCAGACTTTCTGGCTATTCCCTTCTCCATCTTCCTTCATCCCAATCCCCACATGTGCTTCCTTTTTTTTCCTGATGGTGTGCTTCCCCTCTGCACAATCAAAATGCATTTGACGTGAATGATAAAAGATATAACTACGGGGTTGAGGGAGGGTCGGACGCCTGGGGACCTGAACCAAGAGCACCATCTTTACCGTTGTAGCCTGTGTTTGAAGATTTACACAGGTGAAACATTGACCTAGAAGTACAGTGTACGGAACCAACCTACTACTACAGCTTTAAGCTGCAGAGGTTTATCATAAAAAAAAAAGAGCAGAAACAAAGGCAAGCAGATGGCTAAAGATGAAGGTCACATCAGATTGAGAAGTTTGTCAAAATGTGATGACATAGGTAATCTGTAAACTGTTATTGCGCCTAGCTGGAGGTGCTGAAAAACATTTTGAAATTACAAAACACACTGGAGTCGCCGGCACAGAGGCAGGAGCGATAGCCTGGAGTGCTTCTGGTCTATGGATGAATGCCAGATGTGGAAAGCGACATATCTGGAATTAATGATATTAAACATGCTTTTCTTTTATGCTCAATAATAACTCTATTATGATTGATACAAACCGCAGACACTTTATCTAGTACAAATGGAATCGTCTGTCATTGACTATATTAAATCATCAATTTCTGCATGATGAGGATCGTTTAGGGTAACTAATCATCCGTCTCGTTCTGAAGTCTTTAAGGCTGATCAGATAACGTTTTGAATACTGCCTGAGCAACCATGACAATCTAACCCTTCCGTGTAAGGATTGAGAGGGGCCCATTATGCCGTCAAAGCCTGTGGAAATATCACAGCTCTTTCTCTACATAATACCCCACTGTAAATAAATCACTCTCCACCGCAAGCTTTATTGATCACAAGCACTTCCATGCTTGTGTCTAGTGAAGTCTCTACAGAATAAAATGTTGCTTTATATTTTGTCTTGTCAAAATATTAAACGGCTCTGTCAAGTGGAGTCTGGCTAGCCGTGATGGCGTAATTCTCCTGCAGCCTTCTCATTCCCTCCTTCTATCTCAGCTGCCAGGCTTACAAAGCAGGACCCCCCCCACACACACACATACACACAACACTGTGCCTTTTTTAAAATAAACTTTCCAATTACAGTCTCATAAGATTATGAGGTCTTAAGATAAAATGTTCTAATTTAAAGTAATAGTGTTCTGTGCTACTCTAGGAAAAAGACTGTTAGATAAAAACAGGGTTTCTCATAAGGAAAACAATAACCTGGCTTATTTATATACACAACTTTAATGGGAAGTGGGGATAAGGCTGACAAAACATCGTTTATTTTGTCTTGCAAAATGGAAGGATGGACAGTATATAAATTATCTGCACCCAAGTACTTATTGTTCAGACTTACATAATGATTTGTAATGATCTAGACCAGCTTGCAGGTGCCAAGTGGAAGACAGAACTAAAATCCACCATGAATATAACACATGTTTTGCAAATGGCACGGACTGGGTTTCTAGCCACTAAATGGTTCCAGGTACTGTAACCTGTTTGTAGCAACACTGAGGAACAACAAACAGATTAAATGTGTAATTTACTGCCTGCTAACATTGAATATCCTGGGCAGCATATGGTTTTAATGCAATTTTAAAGTAGTCTCTCCCTTTGAATATAGAAGAGTAGGATTTTGCTTTCAGGAGGGCAAAGAAAGAGACTGAAGTCACTTAGGGAAGAGTAAGATTTAGTGTACTGAGCCATTAGGGCTGTGGAGGACTCTGGGTTTGATCTTTATTCCCTTCTGGAAGATCATTAACTCTTTTAGACATTTAGCAAATAACCTCTTCCAGGCTTAGACGAGCTGATACACTTCCCTAAGAGAGCATTTTGTGTCTCTCTTTACTGCTTCTGTGTTAGATATTTACTGAAGTTTCTGTTTGGTGATTTTTAAAGCGAAGTTAAACTGTAAGCTTAGTTGATAATTCCACACCGTGAATTTATTTTCAAGGCATAAATAAAACTGGATGTCACAAACACTGAAAGGTGCACATCTAGCCACAGACCTCTTCGTACAACTTTGTTCTTGGCTAGAAAGTATCCTACTGGGGCGAGGGGGGCACATTTTAGCCTAGGGATAATGCTAAACTCACCCACATCTATCAAAGAAGAAAGTAAACAGCTATTTTTTTGAGTAATAAATTCGAGCCATCAGGAACCTCAGCTTAATTCACCTTCTAATTCATCCCCGTCATGCCACCAGCAGTGTTTTTTAAAACTATTAGGCTAGGCTGTAAACCATGAAGATAGAGGTATCAATCTTCAACAACTCTTCGTTTTTGTTTCCTTTGTTTTGTTTTGAAACAAAGAGGAACTTAATAAATCCCACTGGACAATTTCTTAAGTAGCTGTGACCATTTTCTGGTAAGTACAATGCACTGTTTCAGGGAAGGAAACAAAGTATGCATTTCCAGATGTCTTGGTGAAGATATTTGCTTAAAGATGATGCTGCACTTTCCCCATCAGCAAACACGGCCTGGATCTTTCCACATGTTAGGCACTCTTGGCCTCCCCAGAAGAAGCCGCTGACCCAGAGTGGCTCAGGTTTATTGAGTGAGATGCTCTTGTCAACAAGTTAGCAAGAGCAGTAAGAAGGAACAGAGGGTGGGGAGCCACCCACATCCCTGGTAGTCTTCCTTTTCTATTTACCTGGAAAATGTGTGTTAGATATTTTTTATGCAGCAATTTTGCAGACATCTGTAGTTGGTGCCTGCTAATTTTCTCATAACAGCCCCTTTACACAGTTTGTTTTTCATTTCTGTGGTCTTTACCCATCACTGATCTAAACTTCATAGAACTTGCCTTATTTCACCTTCACCTGTTCAAAGGTGGGAACTATAAAGAGGCGCTGTCCTTAAGGGCATTGCATTCTTCTGCATCTGATGTCTCACCAAGAGATGGATGGTCTTTCCATGGTCCTCTGTAGTAGGAGAAGCCACTTGGTTGTTCCCAGCTGCTCAGACCTGAAACAAACACACAGAAACTGTATTCATTATATCACTTCTGGGGCCCATTAGCTCTAGTTTCTTACTGGCTAGCTCTTACATCCTAAACTAACCCATCTCCATTAATCTGTGTGTCACCATGTGACTGTGGCTTATCAGTAAGGTTCTGACAAGCATCTATCTCTGGCAGGGCTACATGGCGTCTCACTGACTCTGCCTTCTTTCAGTTTGGCCCTCCCCCTCCCCTGCCTACCTCTACTTTGCCCTATCAGAGGCCAAGCCAGTTCTTTATTAATCAGTAAAAGCAATACATATGCATAAGGACTTCCCACACCAGTCCTCCTAGTTTGTGTTCCTAGCCATGTCTTATAGTCTTTCTCTTAGTCCCCTTGCTATTGAGATACACTGGGCAAGTGGAATTTTGAAGGTACAAAGATCTTAGGCAGTCCAATCTGATCCCAGCCTGAGTCTTTACTGAAACAGTAGGTTTTTTGTCCCTGCTGATTTCTTAAGCCCCTGTTACTGGAGCTGTTCAAGGGACAGCTTTGATGAAGAGATAACCCAGAAAGGAAAGGAAGTCAAATGCAGAAGAAAAACATCTGAGAAGTGGAGAAAAGGAGGAAGAGTAAGATGGTGTGCCCATCAAGTACTGAGTAGTGTCAGTGAACCCCATATGCAGCCAGTTTTCAAATATCTGTCTCCAGGTTTGTCCGTTAGAAGACCTACGACAGAGATGAGAGCAAGAAAAGAGATATCTTGATTGAGGGAGCCATTATAGGGTTAGCAAAAAACCTGACTCTAGAGAAATTTCCAGAAATTCACAAGGATGATCTCAGCTAAGACCCTAAGCAATAGAGTAGAGGGGGCCCGATCTTGACTTGTCCTGTAATCAGACTGATGAATATCTTAAATATTACCATAGAACTTTCATCCAGCAACTGATGGAAACAGAGGTAGAGACCCACATCAGAGCACTGGACTGAGCTCCCAAAGTACAGTTGAAGAGTGGGAGGAATGAGAATATGAGCAAAGATCAAGACCATGATGGGTTCACCCACTGAAATAGTCTACCTGAGCTAATAGGAGCTCACCAACTCCAGCCGGACTGGGAAGGAATAGGCATAGGTCCAAACTAGTCCCTCTGAATGTGGGTGACAGTTGCATGGCTGGGGAAGACTGAGGAACCACTGGCAGTGGCACCAGGATTTATCCCTACTGCATGTACTAGCTATTTGGGAACCTATTCTCTTTGGGTGGATACCTTGCTCAGTTTATATATAATAGGGAGGGCCTTGGACCTTCCCCAAAGCAATGTGCCTTACACTCTCTGAGAATTGGATAGGGGTGGGGTGGGAGAGTATGTGAAGGGAATGGGAGAAGGGGAGGGAATGGGAACTTGGATTGATATGTATAATGATAAAAGATAGTTCATTTTCTTTTTTATTAAAAATATAAATAAATAAAAAGAAAAAAAGAAGATCTAATTATAAAGGGTTATTCTTGCTGAAGCTGTTTTAGTTAGATTTATTATTTTAAAGAACAATATAGTTAAATAAATTAATATATATTTTGTTTAAGACACAGCAGAAAGAAAATAAAATATTAATAACTGTTAATGCCTTTATATGCTACTGGTTTCTAAGAATAAACTATAATTTCTGGTCTTCAAAGTAATTTAATACTTACTTTGGTTTTGAATCAGAGACCTTCCTGCAATTAGAGATTAAATGATAATTGTACAATGGAATAATTATCAGAATATTTTTAAAAAATTTGTTGTGTAAATATTTTTTCTAGATAGTAAGCCAGTTTCTACTAGTTATACGGTTTCTGAAGAAAGTGCCTAGGGAAGCTGTGTAAATCCTCCTTGATATATGAACAGGACACTTAATATCCTGTGAGGTAGCTCTTTGGATGCACCTGGAAATCAGTTAAAGCAGCAGACCTGAAAGTGTTAAGGCATTTTCCTCAAGTACCTAGCTTACTCCTGGGGAGTAGCTTACACTGTGGGAGAATCTAGGTCAATGTGTATGACTGAAAATAGCTTTAACAGTGAATTCAATATGAATTGAAAAAATAATGAGATGAGATCTGAGCAATGAGATACCCCAACCAGGTTGATATTGGGTCTAAAAATCAAGCATCTTAGGTCTAGGAATGTGTGCTGGTCGGCAGATATTTTTCTCCTAGACTTTCTCAACTGTTTTAAAGGTGGAATGAATACTTAGATCAAAGTTCAGTCAAAGAGGCTGCCAAGAAGACAAAGAACCTTGCTCTGTGTGCAAGGAAGATTATTGTTCAGAGAACAAACAAAAAATCCTAGTTAATTGACACAGAGATCCTATAGAGACGTGAAAAAAGTATATGCTATTATTTTGGAAAGAAATAGCTTCAGATTGCTTTGATGATCGATTTGAATCAAAGTTTTAAAGTATTTTTAAACTGAATATATTTTAATTACTTTTGAGGATTTCGTACTTATATACAACGTATTTTAATCCTATCCATCACTTATTTCTCCCTAACACCTCCCAGATCCACTATCCCCAACTTTGTGACCTTTAAAATTGTTTCTGTCCTTTTGAGTCCAATCTGGCTCAAACATACATTCCGGGTTGTGGGCACATCTGTTGAAACATGACAGACCTAGGAGTCTGACTTACCCCCTCAGAGATATTCACTACTAACAGCTCATCAGCTAAGCTCTTGACCCCTTCCCACATCCATGCTAGAGTGTCATCAGGCTTCACCTTAGATAGGTCTTGTGCAGGCAATACAGCTCTGTGACTTCATGTGTACAATATTCTTGTCATGTAAAGATCTGTTTTATTCCAGTCTTCCCAAGCTACTTTTGCCTCATACAGTTCTTCTGCCACCTCCTTCACAATGATTCCTGATACTTGGTGGGGGGGGCAGAGATTGTGATGCACTAGCTGCATTTATGAGTAAGCACTCCACAGATTTATTCTCTGCACTTCTACTGTTGGTGAGTTTCTACATTAACCCCATTCAAAACATAAAGAAACTGTCCTGATTGTGTCTGAGAGATGTACTAATCGATGGGTATGATTATATGAATTCACACAGTTTGATACTACAACTATTTAGAAAAATAATAGTACTAAATTCACCCCTGGAACAAATAAACTCCCCTACCATGGCTTCTTTTTCAGATTTATAATGTCAGACTTGTTTTTCCTTCTGTAGAACTGGCCTTAAATAAAATCCAAAGTTGATTATCCCCATAATGGTCATTTTTGTAGCTCTCAGTGTTCACAACCCGGTTATGGTTGTTCAACAGTACCTCCTGGTACTGTTAAAAGTAGCCAGCATGAAAGAAGCTTGCTTGTCAGTACCAACTGATTTCTCCAAAGTGTGTGGTGTCTTCAGTAATAGGGTATCACTCTTAAACTCTGATGTACAACCAAGTACTTGTGTTGTTTCAAATGGGGGTATTTCTTTGGGAAACCCTTGACCAACAACTCAAAGGGAGGTATCATATATCCAGCAGTAGACTTTTTATTTGGCAACTTAACACCTTCTAGCATGAGCATAATCTGTGTGTAGGGTAAATTCAAACAAACTCTTATGTGAAAAATTTATTAATATGAAAATGTTCAGGAAGCTTAATAGTAGGTAGTCAATTCTAAAATTAACAAGTTTAAGTGGTATTTTACTAGTTTTTATGATAAGAAAATAATTTACTGTTAAGCTCAAAATTCATAAAGTAAGTTTATTTCATTAATTAGGAAATAATTGTTTATATTTACACAGTTTAAAATACTTTTTAAAACTAATCTAAAATATAATTGTTTTGTAAAAATATCAAAAATATATGTCATAGATCAATATCCGAGCTAGGCAGCATCTTTGAAAGAAAAAATTGTCTATGCCATAATCTTAAAAGTCTAGTCATTATGTGTCTTACGTTGGCAGTTCGTTTGCTAGCCATGTGTTATGTGGAAAGGCATATAATGTGTTTTATGCGACTGTGTGTTCAGAGACTTTATGTGCTAAAACAAAGATGTTTAGGATGTGTTTGTATCAGCCTTGAAGATTTCAAATTAAGTACTCCTTTGGTTATAACTGGTGGAGAGTGAAGCAGAAAGTCAGAAATATAAGTATTTGTAAGCATTTAGCTATGATCTAAGATAGCTGATTAAGTGATAGAAGCTTGATAAATAGTGCTCGAGGAGACAAATAAAAGCATAACTTTGATTAGCCTTCCTGACAGGGAAGGTTTGCAAAGGTAAAGTTGACAATGATATACATGTGTTGGAGACATGAAGTAGGAATGCTTAGTTAAACACATGCAGTCAACAGCACGGGAGCATGATAGTAAGGTCTCTGATGAGGAGCACTGAAGTAATTTGTTATATTTGAAATGTAAATAACCAATGAATATTAAACTGTATAGTTACAAAAGCTGGTCTGAACTCAGATTATGAGATATCTTAAATACACATATTGACATTTTTCTGTTAACAGTGATAGGGAATAGGTAGAGAGTACCATAATATTGTAACAGTTTGGGGAAGTAAACACTGGTAATACAATAATGGTAGTTAGTAGTGATTCTCAACTATGGGTTGTAACCCCCTTGAGGGTTGAATATCAGATATTTACATTATAAGTCATAGCAGTATCAAAATTATAGTTATGAAGTAGCAATGAGATAATTTTATGATTGAGGGTTACTATAACAAGTGGAACCACATTAAAAGGTTGCAGCCTTAGAGAATTTGAGAACCACTGATTTAGCAGTTATTCCATGTTTACTACGTGATAACCCTCATAGAGGTGCAATACAAATTAGGTCGTGTCACTCTCATCATAGTCCTATATATATTATTACCATTTTCCTTTTACATTGAGGTACAGAGAGTACAAATAACTTCATTATATAGCTAAGTATTGCTAAATTAAGGTTTCTTTCTAGACATGAAGAATTTAGTATCTATGCTGACTACTATGCTGTCTCTCAGTGTATTACATCTCTCTCAACTGAGAAGGTGCTCTTAGGAAAAGTGGGAAATGGGGATGCAGAGGCAAAAGAATTGGGAACTAAAGCCAGCTTGAGAATACATATTAACGTAATTTCTTTTAGAAGTATAATATTATAAATATGAATGAATAGTGAAGGATCTAAGAGAATAAAATGACTAGTAAGTTAGAGGTAAAAATGGAGGGAAAAAGTTGAGAAGTACAGAAAGTTAATGAGGGCAGTTAGTTAACACCGACAATGAAGGAAAGAGTTGAAATAACATTAAAGACACCTAGGTTGGGCAACCACACCTGTAATTCTAGCACTCGAGAGGTAGAAGCAGAAGGATTCCAAGTTGAAAGTCAACCTAAGATATGCAAGGACTTTGAGGCCAGCCTGGGCTACCTGAGATACTGTCTTTAAAAAGAAAAACTGGAAGAATGACAGGAAAAAAAAGAAAGAAAATGACAACACAGTTGCAAAATAAGGGAAGACATTGACTAGCAATAACAAAGGTAGGGGAAGCTGCCTGTGCAGGCTTAGAGAGTCAATAACATTATTGATTGTTAACATGTTCCATTAAAGATATGCATAGCACATCTCTACAGATAAATGAAATAGGTAGTGGATATGCAATTGTGATGTGCCTCTCCCTAATAGTGGTACCAAGACCACACGAGGATTATAGATGTCTACATTCATCTGAAATCTGGTCTATGTTGTTCTTTACCATTATTAACTCAGCGTTAATGCCTACTTTATTCTCCAGGATTCAGTGCTGTCTTTGAACACTCTAAAGACTCCAGCTATCTTGCCTCTCCTTAATATCCATCAATCACTCTCAATAACATAATACATTCCAATACTATAGGTTTTCATAAAATTAAACTTCATAAAGTATATCTCATTCTCATTAAAGTAATTCTAACTAGCACATCTAAATTAACATTAACTATGACCTAATATCTGACAAGAAGCCATTTTTATGAAGAAATGTTTATTTTAGTTGCTCAACATAGTAGATCAAGAAGCAGAGAAGAGAAATGCTGGCTTGCAGCTGGCTTTCTTTTGTTTTTTTGTTCACATTCAGAATCTAGCCCAGGGGCTGGCACCACTGCCATTCAGGGAAGTTCTTCCCCTCAGTTCTGTAGGACACATTCTCATGGACACATGCAAAGTGCTCTTCAAAATCTCATAGGTGTTTCTGATCCAAGTAACGTGACAACCAAAGTTAATTATAACAAGCTGTTACAGTCAACATTCAAACATATCACTTTAAAATGTGACCTTCTAGTTCTGCCTACTGAAGTCTCATGGTCATTCCATAATACAAAATGGATTTAGTTCATGTCTAAGAGGTCCCAAAGACTTAACAGTCCCAAAAGTTTAGAGTCTCATCTGAGACTCAGGCAACCTCTTACCTGTAAGCTCCTGTAACCTGGAAAATATATAAAAATTTTAAACCTTATACACTTATGATACACACTGGGACAACATATTCCTATTCCAGAAGAGATGAATGGGGAATGGTAAGGAAAGATGAGGGTAAGCCAGAAGTTCACCAGGCAAACACCACATATTCAGATCCATGTTTAGTGTCTGAAACTCTTGGTGACAATGTCTGAGCTCTAACAGTCTTGGGTAGCTCAGTTCCTCCTGTTCACTTGTCTCTGGCACATTTGGTTCTCTACTTGGTTTGTTTATATTTGGTGACTACAGCTCAAAATATTGATTATGATATATTAGGCCCTTGCTATTAGCAATAACACTATTTGTATACATGTTTGCATTGATTAATATATATATATATATATATATATTACTCAAAATAGGTATATAATAATATTAACACTGAGCTAAGGTAGAAGAATATGTCTTCCCAAAACTTAGTAATTTATAGAACTCATAAATGCTATTATATTATTCATTAAATGTTCCTTAGAAACAGAACTGAAAGATTGGGTGTGGTTAAAGTAGTATATTCTGTGACCCTGAAGAACTTTCCAACTATACCTGAATCCATGAAGCTAAAGAACAGTAGAACACTCAGTAGGTATAAGTGCATGAATAAAAACCTTGATTCTGGGTCCAAATAAAGGTCACACTCAACAACAGGACATTGAAGGAGTAGTCAGCTTAAACAGGATCAAGTTGTAAACTCTGGACCCTGAAGAAGAGCTGCTTGATGGGATTCTTAAAGTGACACTTTTCTGTATATATCTTTAGATCCTTTGGGAAAATATTATCTTCAATATGTCATTCATATAGTAGATAAGGTGAGCTCTGAATGAGAGACTAAGGTATTGTGTATGCTCTATAACTAAGGTCAGGGTGAGTAGATAGAAAGTTGAGAAGAGAATGCTGGTGTTCAGGGCAGATTATACCATGTATAACTTTGCTTATTCTGTATTCAAAGGTAAGACCTTGAAACACTAGCACTCATACAATGAAGTAAGAGGGATACTTATCAACATTTGTCTTTATCTCTATCAATATCTATATAGACACTGCCAAGTTACTTGTCTATCTATATGAAATCTGCTATATTGGTTGCTTTGTAATTGTCATTGTACAAAATCACCTATCAGAAGCAACTTGAGGGAGATGTCCCTGTCTCACAGTTCCATGGCAGTGATGCATGGAAGATTAGGAAGCACTCACGGTGGCAGGGATTTCATGTGTGGCTTGCTACATCATAGGAGTTCAAGAAACAAAGCCCTCAGGTGAAAGTATGGCTAGGCTACTAGCTTCAGGGCCCACCGCCTACAACAACAGGCCTACCCTTGACATTCTACAGCATTACTAAAACTGTCACAATTTGGGGCCAAGTTGAGAGAGGTTTCACACTTAAACCATACCACCAAAATTAAAGAACAGGCCAAATAGAAATAACAAGACAAGCAATGAACAAGTTTATATAAGTGTGTTGATAATGCCTTTCAACCACTACAGATATATTATGGTTTCATCAATAGAAAATGATTTCCATTTTCAGGTACAGAGATTATACTTGCATAACTTGTTGATTAGGTTGAGGCAGAGACCCCATATAGAGCCTAAAGCTGCTGTTTTGTATCTATGTAACAAGAAAAATCTGATATAATGCGGTTAATGGGGGTATTTTTATTGGCTAAGAATTATGAAGTACAAAATACAAAAATGATGTGGGATTTCCCTCTATATGCTGTGAATACCATTGGTTAATAAAGAAACTGCTTTGAGCCTATAACAGAGCAAGTCAGGGAAACAAAGCTAGGCAGGGAAAACTAAACTGAATGCTGGGAGAAAGAAGGCAGAGTCAGAGAGAAGCCATGGAGCCACTGCCAGAGACAGACATGCTGAAACATTGCCAGTTAGCCACAGCCATGTGGCAATACACAGATTAATAGAAATGGGTTAAATTAAGATGTGTCAGCCAATAAGAAGCTAGAGTTAATGCGCTAAGCAGTGATTTAATTAATACAGGGGCTGAGCAGCTGGAAGCAAACAAATGGTCCTCTTACAACAAATTGGTGCCAATGTGGCCAACTAAAATCCACTTAAAACCTGAAAAAGTTTGGGACAGAATTCTAGGCAAAACAATCAAAACAAAACAAAATAGAGTTAAGCACAGCTTAACTCCGTGGCTCCTTTAAGAGAGGTTTTCCTGATTTAGAAGTAGCAGAAAAAAGCCATGTGGTTTTGACACTGTGGCTCCCTAGGCCAGGCTGCCAGCTAGAACTATGGCTCTTTCAGAAGACAAATCATTTAAATGGGTTCTGTGATCAGAATGTTACAACTTGTTTAATGGTAACATAAACCTACTGTGTGCCTAAAAATGGAGCAATATACATGATTCTCAGAGGCAGTGAACACACCTCTGCCATGTCACATTGGGTGGAACAAGCAGGCAGAGCCATGTTGGCCCTAGCCACACCTGCTTAGCAATTTTTAAAAAAGGCATTTCTGGTCAGAAAATAATTACACATGCACTATAGGACAGATTCAGACATAAAAGACCTCTAAATGAGACATAGTGTGTTTGAAAATTGTACATAGGCTTGGGAGAGAGAAGAAAAAGAATAAAGAGACACTAAATGTAATATAAAAGAGTACAGACAGTCATAGATTAAAGGATTAAAGATACTAAAATAAATATTAAACTTGTAGAAAAAAGTAATAGAGTAATAAAAATAAGCCATGTAAAGATGGAATATACACAGGTAGTATGGATTATGAATATTATTGTGTTTGCTTTTAATTTTTTAATTGTAAAGGAGCTAAGTACAGAGAGACATTTCATTGTATGGGCTGCTAAGATAAACCAACATAAAGATATCTTGATTCCAGAATTTGGATCTAAGGATTTGTTGCTTTGAAAAATAGGTTCTTCTTTTGTTTCCATAGAGAATGAGAACCTGTGGGATCCTTCCAGATTAATGTGGTTTGATGCACCAAGACCCCCTGAGAGATCGCCATAAACACCCCCAAAAGTACTTCGCCCAATAAAAAGCAGGAAGCAGTTTAGAGAGAACTATGCCCAAATTCCCTAAATAATTGTTATAAATGTGTTTTTACATTTAAAGGGGAATATAATATAGATATGAATACTTTGCATTGGTATGGACCTTGGTTACTGATACAAATTTAAGGTCAATTTTGTTATTATATTTGCTCTTGATTAAGATATTGTATTTATGCATCTCATTTAGAAATGTAATGTATAATTAAGAAGTATAGATTATTGAAAGTCATCTATAATAATCACGTTTATAGACATGTTAGTTAGGTTTTCTAAATATATAGAGATATATTTCAGTTAGATAGGCACTCTTCAAATCTTTCAGAGGTTTTCCAAATATGGTAATTAAAATGTTTTAAGATCTTAAGACTTTTAAGACAGTGAAACACATCTGCTCCTGGCAGCACCAATATCTTCAAGAGGAAAATGGGCATTGAAGAAGCTCCTTATGGAGTTTGCTAGCCATTTGGGTGGGAGGCTGCTCTTGCCTGGACTGCTTGATGGTATGCTGTGGGAATATGCAGGACCCACAGAAATATGACTGCTAAAATTGCCTAAAGAAGGTAGGGTGATCCTCAGGGTTTCTACTTCATGACCGTGTCTGCAAGACATTCTGCAGGACACAGAAGAAAGTGACTGACAAACTGCCAATATAGGCAGAACTGTCTTTGAAATTTCCTGCTTCATGGAACTCTGGCAGATACTATGGGCCTGTAGACTGAAGATGGATATCCCAATGGTACAGAAGAATTTGGGTGACTGTCCAGGTAGTGAGATATCTCTGTCAAATCCAGAGTTTTGGAAGTTGATGGCAATGAACTTCCTATTTACTTAGGTAATATTATATCCTTTTAGAGTCTTTGATAGAGTTGAAGAATAGTTATAATTACAGTTTTCCTTAGTTATGATAAAAGATAAAGTAGATGTAAATATTGTAGCTGTAATTCTTGCTAGATACCTGTTTGGTTATATTTAATTTTACTATGTTAAACTTAAAACCTTCCTTTTTATTTTAACAGAAAAGAGGAGGTGATGTGGGATTCCCCTCTGTATGCTATCAATACTATGGATTAATAAAGAAACTGCTTTGACCCTATAGCAGAGCAGGTCAAAACAGAACTAGGTGGAGAAAACTAAACTGAATGCTGGGAGAAAGACGGCAGAGTCAGAGAGAAGCCATGGAGCCGCCTCCAGAGATAGACATTCTGAAACTTTGCCAGTAAGCCATAGCCACGTGGCAATACACAGATTAATAGAAATGGGTTAAATTAAGATGAGCATGTTAGCAAATAAGAAGGTAGAGCTAATGGGCCAAGTAGTGACTTAATTAATATAGTTTCTGTGTGGTTATTTGGGGCTGAGCAGCCAGAAACGAACAAGCATCCCTCATATAAAACAAACCAATAGAAATGCTTTAGTTAGCATTAAAAAATTAATCCAAAACTCTCAATTCTTTCCATTCTCCAAATAAAATCATGACACTGACAAAGAGTAGGATATGTATCATAGGTTTTATATTTCCAGACAGTTATAGAGGAAAAAATGTTTCTAGAAATTTTTGACTTCTATAAGATTCCTCAGTTAGATGTGTTGTGAGCTTCAGTGAGAATGGATTCTCTGGACATGAGGGGAATTCAGGTGAACCAGAGGACCTAGTTCTGAATGAAGAGGACAGCTAACTTGCAGGAGTAAATTGCCAGGTCTGAAGGCTGCCTCTTCCTCGCAGAAATTCCTCTTCTGCTGACCCTTTGTTCTAGTGCTCAGACCTTCCTGATTTTAAAGCTGAGGTTTCTGCAGGTAGAAATGGCTAGAAATGGTAAGAAAAGTAATGTGGGGTGATTTTTCATCTCCTTTCAAAATCTCTGTTAGCGACTGGCCATGTCACCCTACTGCTAAATCCATCTGGCTCACCATTCCTGACAGGCAAAATTACTCTCTTGGAGTTTGCTTTCAGGAGGGCTTCTGTTTGAACTCCCTGGAAGCTGACATCCCCGTTGACTATGAAATCCCATACAGCCTGTCAATAAGCTGGCAGCTTACTGGTTGTGCTTGTTACTTGCTAGGCTCTTTTTGTCTACAGTAGACTCCTGTGCTATGATTTATCCCAAGGAAGAGCCTTGCATAGAACCAGGAATGAGTTCTGCCCTAAAATGAGAAGGTGATTCTAGCTCACCCACGTGTTCCACTCCCATTTCTCAGTGTCCTTAGGACAAAGATCTAACTGGTTACCTTCTAGCAGCACCTCAATTTAGTCATCTTTTAGCTAACCTAAAGGCCCAAAGCCAAATAGATCACTGGGGGCTACTGTGTGAAGTGGCAACACCGCAGAGAACAGCAGATCAATAACTATTTATATATAGATTTATCTGATTCATTTATCATCTAGAGTGCATGGCAGGGTATGTGTGCCTCTGTGCCTGTTGCCTGACTGTGAATGAATGTTTAACTTGTTTTGTTTGAAATAATCAAATATGAAGAAAAGTATGAAACTCAAAGATCCTAAGAAAAAGGAACAATTTGTAAAATATACCCAGTTAAAAATAGATAAGTTTCAGCTATACAGACATACCCACAAACCGGCATGAAGAAAGAGTGACCAGGATAGGAACCAAAAGTGAGAGCTTTGTGGGGCCTTTGAGGGAATTTTGCCACTTCCAAGTTTTGCTCCTCCTTCTGCCAATCGAAAATCAGCCTCTTCCTTCCTTCTTCCTGCTCTTCTTCCCTTCCCATGCTCCTCAGTGTGCGCTTTCCAGTCCAGGAACACATTATCAGCAGTATTCGAGAAACAGACTGGCTGCTTTCTGTAGTAAGGAGGCGAGAGTGGGCTGCGTCCTGCCACCCGGCTCCCGGCCGCATGGCTCCCAGCCACCAGGCTAGCTGAATCCCTGAAATAACCACACGGAAATTGTATTAATTAAATTACTGCCTGGCCCATTAGTTCTAGCCTCTTATTGGCTAACTCTCACATATTTGTTTAACCCATCTCCATTAATGTGTATCACCACTTGACTGTGGCTTACTGGCATGAGTCTAACCAGCGTCCATCTCAGCATCTCAGGCAGGAGAAACATGGCATCTGCCACACACTGCCTTCTTCCCAGCATTCCATTTTGTCTACTCCACTTACCTGATTTCTGCCCTATCAAAAGGCCAAGGCAGTTTTCTTTATTCACCAATGAAACAACACAAATACAGAAGAACCTCCTACATACACTAGCTTTCCTTCATCACTGGGCCTCACTTCGAACTCTTACCCTTCTCCCACCTGAAAGACAACTAGAGATTAAAGGAAAGAAAAAAATGCATCAACAGGTTTACTTTGGAGAAAAAAGAGAGAGAGAGAATTCTATTTATTTGTTTTACAGTTTGATAGTGTCCCAGTGAGTTCTGTATACTTCTGTGTTTTGTTTTGTTTTGTTTTTCCCTTCTCCTTTTTGAAACACTCGATTGCAAGCCCCATGATTCTAGATCATATCACAAGATTCTATACATTCTGGCGGCAGTCAGGCCAGCAAATATAGTAGCCTGGAGCATGGAGACGGTTTGTGGAGATGGTTTTCCTCTGGTGATCCTATCTCTTTCCTCAGAGGTCGCTCTGTGGACAGCATGAATTTTTAAAGAGAGCTCAGGATGGAAGCAACGCTTCTCTCTTACATCCATACGTAAGTAGGACAGCAGCAATTGAAGAACATGCTGTCCCATTGTCCTTTCATTCCCCTGTCTTGGCCAGTGCGTGAAGTCTGACTGCAGGCATTCCATGTATGTTTCTCTGTGGTGGTGCTTCCTGCTCTAGCATGTATTTACACCTTTCAGAAACTGGTTGTTTTCATCTGTAAAATGGGAATAATTGTAGTTTTAGCATGTTGCCCATCATCTGCGTAGTTATTATAATGTCCAGTAAGCAAAAATTTGTTATCCACCACTGCCAAATGGAATTGTTTCTATAAGCACAAAGACATTAGTACTCCCCTTTATACTAATAAAGTAGGGTTACTATGATTATAAAAATTTATGCATGTAAATTTCTAGGGGCAAATGCCTTAACTATAAATCTTAGAATGAATGGCAATAATCGGGCTGTATGTGTGGTGCTTTCGGGTATCAAGGGCAGGAATTTTCATTTTCTCACTTTATCCTTCCAATGATCTTGCAACTTTGAAGATGAGATGGCTGTAGCCTGAGACCAAACTCAAATTTAGGTACAAACCCGGTGATCACAGAAGGGCTGGAATGCAGGCCTTCAGTATATTTGCCTGTTGACTTTAGCAGAGAGCAAAGCAGATGGGAAAAATATTTCTTTTACAGCAACCAAATAAGGTAAGGGAAGTGTTTCTATGTGATAGCTTTAGCCAAGCCGTATTTACTGGGCCCACTGGAGCTAGACAGTTTGAGAAAAGCCACTTGTAAAGAAGAAAAATTCATCCATACATATGGTGGCTCTTAATTTTATTTCACAAATTAGTTCATGCTCAACTGTCCAGTTCAACGGGCAACATTTTCCTTGGTGATACTTGGATTCAGTCCATGGACTTCATTCTGCTTTCTTCTAGTCTGCACATTATCAGCATGGAAGGGCCTTAAATTAAAATACAAAATAACTGTTTTGAAATGGCCGAATCATTCTGTTAGAGCAGCATGTTCAAGTGCCCACACTGTAAGATCCCCACTCCAGCAACATGATAAGGAATTTTGGTGTGTTTTGCACAGTCACAATAGTGCAAAGCTGACATTTCCTGTGTCTGAAGAACGCAAAAAAAAGCTCTGTTTTATGTTTACATAACACTCTTTGCGTGTCACAGAAGAATGAAGGAGCTGGAGGGTGGGAAAAAAAGGAGAGAATGAAATCCACCCTACGGTTGTGATAAATACGCACCAGCATCTTCTTAAGCAAATGAAGCTCCATGTTAAACAACTCCTGAAGCGTTAAGCTTCATTTATTTTCTAAGATCAGCAGGATGGTTGAATAGTTGATTAGTTCGGTCATGCACACTGTAAATTCTGAAATTGCTCAGTAAGAAATTTTTGTGAGACTTTTATTCATTGAGGCTTATGCAAGGAAGAAATATAAAACATTCGTTACAAGTTTTATTTTTGAGAAGAATGCTGTTCACCTGAAGAAGTACAGTCATGACTCTGTTGTGGGAAGCTAATGTGCAATGACATCGAATTCTAGTGTTCATCTCCATCTTCCTGGATGACTTTGCGTTAATCTGACTTTATTAAAAAGCTTCTCATTTGTATAAAAATTATTCTTCTGGACTGATAATTTGAAAACAACTCCCCCCAACAACAACTTTGGTTGTCCAACATCCAAATTTATCTCACAGCATCCGTTTAAAAAAAGTTTAGAGAAATGATCCCCAAGAGAAGGTGGGTTTTGATTATTTGATTTTTACCAAAAATTAAAGAAAAAAGAGAATGATTGATCTGCACCTTAAACTTAAGACTTTGATTCTCGGAAGAACATGCGTGCTGGCAGCCTAGATGTTAAGTTTCATCAAATGTCAGTCACTGCAAAGCAATGGCCTTCGCCTAGCCCTTTGGAGCACTGTGAGATTTTCTCCTCTTGTTATTGGAACTACACCAGGAATTACACTAGGAATTATGTCAGTCCTACAGCAATTTTCAAGAAGCCACAAGTCCATGATCCTGAAACGTTGACTGCTGACAAGAAGTTGCTGGGAGCAGCAGCGTTATTAACAAGCCACCTTCCTGGCACCCCATCTGCACTGGAAGCCGTCCCTGGCTCCTCACCTCCATCTGTCTCTCTGTACGATGGGGCGTGCACACCAGCAGGCTCTGACCATGAGGTTTCATTTGCTGCTGAGTTACTGTTCAAACATCCCATGCTGTGTGGACGCCTTCCTCTCAGTGCTGAAGGCTGCAGGCAGCCGGCCCCGGTGTCTGACAGAAGTGTACTTTCCTTCTTTTATAATGAAGCCTCTTTAAGCAGGAATTCTGATGGCCTCAGGAATGAAGATATTTTTATGAGTGTGCCGAGATCCATGTGGTGCAGTGGGTGTCTCTCCTGAGATTTATTACCAGTTCTTTGGAGGAGGGTGGGGAATGTCCCTTGATTTGATGCCATCAGGGCTTTGTTCTCTTCACAGTGTCCTCTGAAGACTACCAGCCTAGATTCTTCCTTGAAAAGGCCTTTGAGGACTCATAAATTCAGAGCTCCTGGATTAAAGTGTAGGATGTGGAATGTGCCTACTGCTCTGTTCCCCTCTGGTCTTTCCTGGTTAAAACTCCACTCTACTCTTGCTGCTGATTGTCAAGTGTTCTGCACTGAGCTGCAAATGACTCACCAGTCATCTAACACATCATTTTTATCAAAACTGGTACCAGGACTTTGCTTCCAAAAGGGGGACTCCAAGTTACTCTTGAGAAGCTTCATTTCATGTGCCTGTGGGTGGTTTTGGACTTGTCCTTTTTCCTAGTCTTTTTGTTGTGGTTGGGTATAGACAATGGTAGTTAGGGAGATGTAATTTGTTCTCTAAGATTCTATGTGTAACATAACATAGGGACATCTTCATGTCTGATCATGAACAGGCTACAGATCTTAGAAGTAATTTTTTTTATTTTCTTTGGATTTAGTGTATGAACCAGTACACTAAAGCAAAGAATTAAAGAGGGATATAGAGGAATTATAATGTAGGAAAACATGGATGCTTTGCTAAAATAATATGTAATTCATACCTGGTCTTGTCTATTATTCCTTCTACAACTTCAGATAAATTAAAAATATGTAAGCCTCATTTTTTTCCTATCTGAAATTGGGAATAGTCCCTAACCCTTAGATTCCTTTGAGGTAAGTTAAACTAGGATGTATATTTCGAGGTTTAAGCATAGCACATGGCTTTGAGGTAGATAAAATATTGAGTTATGTTGTGTTATGTCTAATGACAGAATATTCTTCCAAAGGTCAAGGAAAAACTGAAAATGAATGCTTTTTCTTTCCATTTCCTGGTCGTGATAGTTCGTGTTTTAGCACATCTTACAGTTTCTCCTGCACAGACAGAAAAAGAAAAAGAAAAGAAAGAGAAAAGCAAAAAGTAGCCATTCAAGGATTGGATTCCAGAAGTCTCACAAGATTCACCCAAGAATTCAAGACCTTGGGCCCTGTTCATGTGTCTCTACTCACAAAGCTGTTTCCTTCTACTCATATGAAGCTCTGCACCCAGGGGGCACTCAATAAAAGCCACAACAAAACCCAACCGTTTGATGCACAGAGGGGTGAACTAAAGATCTGTCTCATATTATATCCAATGTTGCTCAAAGCGCCCTGTTTCTTGCAGGGGAAATAAGCCATGATGCTTGTAGTCACTCATGTTTTCTTGTCTGACATCCATCTGGACCTTACTCTGTGCTGCTATCACTCTCCTGGACAACTAGTTCTTGAGCAGAAATGTAATCAGAAGAACTAGTTAACTGATTTACTAGCTGGCTAATTTACTAAGCCACTAAGGTAGCTCCTAGCCACACACCATATAGCACCCACTCATGACAAGGTTTAATGGTCATGGTTTTGAAGATTGGAACATTAAAAATTTAAAGCTCAAAATAACACACAGTGAGTCTAAGCACATATTTCTCAGAAAGCTGAGCAAGATGGGTGGATTGCATCACAGCCAACTCTGAGCTTGTAGACTAAAGATGTGCAAAACGTTGCCTTCAGAGACAAATACAGGGAAAGGATTCTGTGTGATTTCTGAGAAATATGTGTAAATTTTAGTCTAAAGACATTGCAATAAAAATTATTAATGAAAAACAGGAGGTATATATTATCCTAGTAATTCACATACATATGCATATATATACATATATATGATTTTTAGCACATCTATTGTTTATGACTGTGTAGAATCTAAATAAAATATTTAATCACAGTTTTATTTTCTACAATCAAACTCTGAGCATTGAGAAAATTACTTTGGTCAAAATGCTTGGTGTGCAAGCATGGGAATCCGAGTTCAAATCCTGACAGGGATCCCAGGGATTTGCTGTTCAAAGTCTAGTTGGCTTTCTCAGTACTAAATTTAGTGAGAGATCTTGTCTCAGAAAAATAAAAAGTGGAAAGAAAAAGAGAAAAATATCCTGCATTGATCTCTGGATTCCACATGTGCCCTCACAGGTCCATGCAGCGTGTCTGTCAGCGTGTGCATGCACACACACACACACACACACACACACACACACACACACACACACTTTTAGTTGGTTTTTTTCCCTTTTAATTTCATATAAAAATGACAAGAAGTAGTTAAGCCACAACAGCTTACTCTTTTAAAGGATCATAGGAAATTGGGGCAATTCTTACTTTTAAACTTGAAAAGAATTGGTTGGGGAATAAATAGAAACCTCAGAAAATTTGCGTATAAAGCAGCACAGAAATATCTTCAAGGGAAGGGCATTTTCCACTGATCTGGGTTTAAAATAGGGTGATGCATTGTGACAACATCTAAAACATTAGAGCAGTGCCCACCTTTCTGTTCTATACCCATTAGTGGCAGCAGCTTAAACTCCCACTGGGAGTTTAAAAATAGTTATTTTCTGATTGTCCCTTCTGATATTTAAACATCCCACGACCTATGGTGTAAGAAAACATCCCTGTCTTTGGCCAGTTGGATTTTTACGTATTTCTTCTCAAATCATAAGGCAAGGATTAGTGTTTCTCCTGATCACAATGCCTTTAATACTCTTAGATGAGATTGCAAGCCATGCTTGAAGATCCAGGTGACTGTAGCTCAGTGCAGGTGGCACACTTGAGGGTGGGCATGGTGGGACACAGTGACAATACATCTTTGTCCTTTTAACCTTAGCAGAGCCATGCTGATTGTAGCCATGGGAAAGAAAGGGGGAGGAGAGCATGACTTTCTAGCTGTGTGTCTGCAACACAGGTATTTACAGCCGAGGTGTCCAATCCTTTTCAGGTTTTCTTCCTTTAAGGAAAATAGGAACTGGGCCTAATATACAAGCATAGATATGATCCTGGAAGAGTTATACATATATTTACTTTGGCCCATGTTAAAGCAAAACAACAACAACAACAACAACAACAACAAAAACAAAAAAATGAGTCGAAAAGCTTTCCTGTGCTTACCTAGAAATTATTTACAGATATACAGCTCATTATTGTCTCAGGTACACCAATAGTCTCCTGGAGTAGTATAAACAACAAATCTACATTTTTAAGATCTCCAAATACCATTCAGTCTTTAAGATCCTGAAAATAGATTTTTTAAAACTGAATAGCACCCATACCTGTTAACTCGGGTTATTAAATAAGGATTTGCAAAGACAGGCATCCGGCATCCTTCTCTGTAACCCAGAGTCTTGTTGGATATGCTTGCTCAGTGTTGCCCACGATCTGCATTTTGGTGCTTTCATCATTTACTCTCAGATTTGCTTTGGAATATACTAAAGTGATGCTCATATAACAGTTTCTGAAAGGGAGCTAGCTGCACAATCAACCGTGATTGCCTAAAAGAAAGTACTGCATAAGCCAATTGCAGGAGAGTCATGGCAATTCCTGAACTCTAGTGTAGACCATGGAAGTCCTTAGTTACAGAACACCTTGCTTATGAACACAGTGTTTAACATTTTCTTTCTCTGTTTTTGTTTTTCTTTTCAGTTTTCTAGTATATTTTTATGCACACCAATATGCATTTGCTGTTAATTACAAGCTACAAGTCTGGGGCAAGGCTGGAAACAGAGACTGAGAAGAACAAACCCGACTATTCATCTGTACACATGTACTCTGCTGACAGCTGCATGTTAGCGAAAGGAAGTCTGCAGATTCTCCTATTGAAAGAAATAATGAGCTACAAACAACATGTTTCTCTGAAAACAGTTACCAGTTAAACAATAATGGACATATCACATACTACAGAGGAATCATCAAGAAACATGAAAAATGCACACACACACACACACACACACACACACACACACAAGAGCAAACACATGAAAGGCCAGTCAATGGGTTGGCAAGTGCCTCAAGTAGAGTGAATTGTGTGATGAACGACACCACATAGCAAAAGAAATTCTTTCAGAGGGACGTGGATAAGGAAGAAGTTAGTTAGAGGAAGAGGTGAAAAGTGAAGTTAAATTTTGGGCCTGAAGGGGTTGGTTATGGGTGCTTTCTTGCAGGAATGATTGATCAGTTACTGACTTTTGTATGAGGAGCATGGCCTAGTAAGATGAAGAAGAGTGTTTACAGACATCAATAGCATTGATTAAAAAGTAAAAGTTCTGTCAAACAGTAGTTTGATCTTCGTCACGGCAAACAGCCTGTTTGATGTTTTTATTGAATCAATTGATCTTTCTTCCGCTGGATTGATTTGTTGTTTTACTGTCATTTGGACACTTCCTAAATCAACATGGGCCTCTGAAGAAATGTTTATGAAAACTTCTGACTTCACAGACATTTTAATAATTTCAGATTACAAAATCCTGTGAAAACCAAACTACATTGAGTAAACAATGGTATGGAATAACGTTTATGTTTTTCCTTAAAATTGACCTTGTATTTTTGAATTACTTAATTTTGTAGACTGATAGAGCTTTTTTTTCTTATCTTGTTCAAGTTCGTACTTTGATTGTTGACCAAGTTGTTAGATAATCCACAATCAATAAACAGAAGTGGATTTCTATAGCTTTTTAATGATGGGGGATACAAATGTTCTACCTACTAATCCATAACATTCTTCAAGTCTCAAGCTTATACTTTATTCATGCTTGCCTAACTCTAAAATAAATTATCAAATCTACTATTCATTCCTGTTGAAATTTCTAGGGGCCAGGGTTTGCAAGATGGCTCAGAAGAGCCCTGGATGTTCTCTCAGAAGTCCTGAGTTAAATTCTCAGCAGCCACATGGTAGTTCACAACCGTCCATAATGAGATCTGGTGCCCTCTTCTGTCACGCAGCTGTGCATACAGACAGAACACGATATACATTATAAATAAAATATCTTTATAAAAACATTTCAAGGGGCTCACAGTATATGTTCTAAAACTTTTACTTTCTCCTTAATACTAACTATTACATTTACTGGCATGTTTTGGTTTTAGCAAAAAAGTTTAGGTAAAGAGATAAAGGCAGCTACATTCTCTCTATGGGGATGTAGTCATTTGAAATGCAGATGGTGGAAGGAGAAGGCACTTTCAGTGTTCATAACTGACATGGTTTCATTGTAAAATATTAAAGCATATCTCATTGAAGCAAGTTATTGCTGACTACATAATCAGTATGCTTGCATCCTTTAGAGGCTGTGGTAGGATTCATTTACTGAGGGGGGGCATGAAGAGTCCAAGAAAGTTAGCCAAAACAGCACTGACTCATCAACTTTCAGCACACACTGGTTCACTTTAGGTGAACCCTCTCTGGAAATTCCCTGACAGACACACCTAGATAAGCAATTTACTGATCTCTAGGTGCTTCCAAATCCAACCATGTTGCCATGATTAGAAATCACATTATCAAACAGGAGTGCTATTTCCTGTCACATTCTGATGACTTCCAGGTACTTCCATATTTGTACAATTGTTGCCACCTTGAACAAAACAGCAACACAAAACAAACAGCTCTCCCACAAAAACCATATGCTTTTAGTTATCTTCTTTCCAATCTACATAACATAGGTTTAAGCTTATTCTTTCTTCTCTGTGTATACTGATTTCTAGAGTCTATCCTCAGCATGCACAAATATTGTTATCTCCCCAAAATACAGAAACATGACTAGCAGATGACACTCAACATAGTCCTCTTACTGTCAGCTTCCTGCTAATAGAAGTTCTCAATTTCAGCTGCTATTCCCTCTCTACCTCCCACTGTTTCCGGCTTGGTCCTCAGCATGTTACATAAGGTTATTAACATCTTTCCTATTATCAAGTCCAACGGGGAGTTATCACTTGTAATTTATGACATCACGACAGCATTAAATGCTTACTTTTCTTCTTCAATACATTTTATATATGCCTGAGACCCCTAAGAGAGTTTGTGCATCCTTATAGTTTTAATTTTGAGCATTAAGGAAAAAATACAAAAAGTTTTGATATCTGTTCTAATCCTATTTTTCCTTCCAGTTATCAGCCATGTGTTGAATATACTTTTCAATTTTTTAATCACAGTTTCATTGCAAGATAGGGATATTAATACCTATTGTATAAAATACAGAGGATTCAAATGAGAACACTGGGACCTCAGTCAGTGACATTTCTGAACTTGTGCTGAATAGCATCCTAAACGGTCTGTTCACTTGCTCAGGTTTGATCGTAATTTCTCCTGTCTGACTAATTTTACTGGATGGATGGTCCCACTGTTACTACAGTTGTGCATTTTAAAAGATAGAGTAATGGGGACCTTTACAAAGACCTCTGCAATGGCCTGGGTTCAGCGGGGAAGTCCTGCCAGCTGCCTCAGAAAGGGTCATGGGCACACTTTCTACAAGAATTTCTGTAACTGCCTGCTGATATCTGACCCATGTCTACTTTTGCTCCATCTATGTTTTTCCTCTTTTTTTTTTTCTATTGCTGGGTGAGTTGGCTAGTTTGACCTTTTATAACAGACTTTCTTTTGGGTCCAACAGAGTTCCTGAGTCCCAGTTTGGGTCAATTCTTGGCCTTCTCAGTTCAAAGTGGTTTTATAGGTTTCAATAAAGGTTGATGAGCTTGTTCATTGTGTTTATGATTTCCTGAGTGCCTCTTCTACCCTCCCTTGGTAGAAATCCACATATATGTAATGGTCAACAAGATCTCAGCAGGTAGAGGTATTTGGTCCCAGATATGAAAATCTGAGGTCTATCCTAGGACACACATAGTGGAATGAGAGAACTGGCTCCTGTAAGTTGTCCTGTGACCTCCACACATGTGCCAACACCCATATGCATCCCCCCCACACAAACACAGAGAGAGAAATAAATGATAATAAGGGATTAATTTAAAAACCGCTTCACCAAAACCTGCTTCTAGTAGTCACATTCTGAGGGTGCACCAAGATCAGCATCTACAGTTTATCAAGTGGCAAAGACTCCAGTAACCATTTGCCTCTACTTACTCTATGACTTTGTTATTGATAACATAGGACTAACAGTGCTTGGTGATAACTTCAGTGACTGGTAACATTTCTTGAGCGTCTCATGTACCAGATACTTAGTCAATGCTTTATAAGGCACACACATCGTACAAGAGACACCCAGGACTTGACTTGGCACATAGTAAGCATGCTGTCTAGGGATGTATGTTCGGCTTTGCCAGCTGCCATGTACACAGTCTAATCTGCTATGATGTAGATTTAAAATGACCCTTTCTCTTTGACAAAAACACTTATATGCTTTGCATAAGCGAAGTTTCACAGTTTTCTAACCAGAGATGCCACAGAGTCACACTGAACATGTAATGTCATATAATTATAAGTAAACAGAAAATAAATTATAATTCTTGTAAAGATTTATCATACAAGTTCAGTTATAAGGTCAGTCCCAGGGCTGGGAGGAGGGAGGAAAAACAGGGGCTTATAGAGAAAGGAAATAAGTGAAAATGTGATTCCCAACGTCGTTTCTTAGTAAGTGAAGATGTTCTCTGGCTGGCAAGAAATAAAAGGGAATCCTTGGAAAGAGTCAAAAGTCGAGCCACAGGAAATCACTGCTGAAGCACAGTACTGTGGCTTAGGATGGGAGACAACTTCTTGAAGTCTTCTGCTGGTATTAAACCCAGCATGTGTAATATGAACTCAAAACAGTTTGAATGAACATTGGAGCATTCCGTATGCATTGCCTAAGAAAGCACTGAACTTGGGATTTGAATATTTTTGTTATGTCACTAAGCAGCACTTAGATTTTGGAGACATCTCAATAGCATGGTTCTTTGCTGTGTCATCTTTAAGTTTAGAGCCCGAAGGTTATTCTTTTCTCTAATATTTTGGTAGTCTAATTGTCTGAAAGCTGATAACAGCTTCTGATTTGCGAATGTGGGCCTACTCCCTAAGTAGTATGTTCATGAATGTCACATGTGGATATTGTAGGTTGTACTTGTCTCTCTGATTTCAGAGGGCATTTTAAACCTTGCTGGAGTGTTCCCTGACTGGTGACAAGCATGTGACAGAAGAGATCATACTACTTTTGCAACTTAACAGATCTTTGCTCTGCCAACAAGGACCCTTTCTAATTTTCCAGACAAGTTTTCTTTACCCCGGGAGCTTCTGTTTAATCCCACCTGCTGCCTACATGTTCAGTCCGTGTGTGGGAGTATCTGTAACTGCATATACAAGGGCCCTATCACGATTGAACAAAGGGTTAATTTTGTTGGTAGTTTACTATCTCAAAATCCAAAGAATGACCACTTTGTTTACACTAGTAGACACAAACTGTAATTTTTATTGCTTTACTAAAGCACGCTACTTGGGCCAGTTCATTTATTGACTTTTTTATTTCAAGCACACATTCATACCTAGGTAGACCTTAGAGGTCCACAACATACTAATTGTAAAAGTGGCAGTGCACATCCAACAGACTCCCCAAACCACAGAAAATGTTGGTGAATTTGACAGTTGTGGGATAAGTCTGAAAATGATCTAAACAAAGAAACAAAACAACAGCAGCAGCAACAACAAACAAACCTGATCTTGAAAAGCTCCTCCCCCACAACCCAGTCTGGTACTACTGTGTTTATCTATGCTAAATAAACAAAGACATCCACATCATTTGCAGAAATCAGTGAGAAACACTCGGGATGTTTTTGTGACACCCAGTGTGAGCTGGATATTTGGATTTGGTTTGGTTTAAATCACATCCTAAACTATTACCCATGCTTCTGGGAAACAGGCGTCCTTTAAAAAAATCCAACCTCCCTGCCACCTCCCCCTTTTTCTACTCGCTGCTACTCTCTGCAGAAAGCAGGCAAGAGTTAAAACACAAGAGCAGTTTGAAGAACGCTCATGACTAGCAATCAGTGCTAATAAGATTCTTTTCCCTTTCGCAAGATTCACAGAAAGCCCTCCATCCATGCCAAGCACATTCAAAGACAGGGGACTGAGAACTCCCGTCGCAGGTTCATTATCATTCTCAGGTTATCCCAAGCCAAGTGAATCAGGAAAGCAAATGAATTAGTGAGAATTAAGGAGCCTCTGTGGTCTGAACCCACTCCAAATCTCAGCTAAGATGAAAGGTAGACGCTGATGTCTTTTGTCCCCAGGTTCACAGGATGGGCGCCCCAGTGCCCAGCTGTTCCTCCAGGGCCTTGCAGAAATGTGCTGGTGGTTAATGTTGCCTAACGTCTCCTGACCGAGGGTTCAGTCATGTGGGAAAACTTTTACGAGGCTGCAAAACCAATCCCCCCCCTTCACTCACAATTAATTACAGAAGTCCTGTTATATCACCTGGCTGTCAATGTGTCCAGCCTGAGTACTCTCGCTTTGGTCACTTACTAGTAATCAAAGACACCAGGATAATACTCTATTACTTGATATCACGTGGAGTTTTTGAGGAACAAACCTATACAATATTTGAACAGTCAAGTTGGAGGCATCTTTGGAATCTAAGGAGAGAATATCGAATGCGTACTGCAGTCTTTAGAACCTCAGAAGTTTTCATAATTAGTTTTTATTGTTTTAAATGCTCCTGGCAAGTAGAGGTGAGCACTGTGGAGAGGGCATGCTTTGTGCTTGTGATGGAGATGTAGTAACCCTCAGAAACCCTCAGAGCATCTGTGGGATTTGAACAAAGCATGTAGTAAAAGCTTGGGAGTAGCAGTTTGTTTTCATTAAATACTTGTTACTGCTAATTATATTTGATCACTATAAAGAATACAGTTTAATTAAAGAAACACAGCAGTTAGGAAAATATTTGATTTCCAAAGTAGAACAATTTATCTTTGCATTACTAAGTAGGGGAAAAAGAAATAATTGCGAGTGTGTGGTTTTCAGTGTATTATCTGATTCAATGAAGAAATTTTCATTCTAATAGGGAAAAATATTGTATTCTTCATCTTAAATTTAGACTCAAATGTCAATTGCAAATCCTGTTGCTTGAATGAATTGAAATTGCATGTTCCAATTTATTTAACATAAGCAATTATTGAAAAATTAAAACAAATTTGGTAAAAGATGTTAAGCAATATATTCTAATATTAATGTGAATCAACATATCTTCTTCTTCTGTGGAGGAGGTTTCCATGTTAATTCTTTCATTGAAAGTTGAAATGTGCTTTGACTTTCCGTGTGTTCCCTAATCAACATATGGTTTTCATTTTAGTTTTGCAAGGTAATATTTTGGCAGCAGTCTGGAGAAAATTATTGGAAAATGAAGGCATATAAGTATCCTTGTAACCGAAGCTGAGTATTTATATTGCTTGTATATCATTGTATATAATCACCCTTTTAAACAGTCACTGTAGAGATCTCTGATTTAAAAAATAAAACTCGGTCTGCTCATGTCAGTGTAGCTGCAATGAACTTCCATGACATCTGCAAGCCTAATGGATAAGGTTATATCTTGGTTTAGTAACAGTAAGTACAATTTTAATATCTTCCTTGCAATATTGAAAAGTTAAGGTCTATTCAGTTTTGAAACAAGAAGTATCATGTTCTTTACAACTCCACAACTATCAAAAACATTGCAAAATAAGTGCAACAATAATTTTGAAAGATAGTTTACAAAAAGTAATATTTGACCTTTCCATTTTAACCATCTTAAACACATCTACAAATTATGGAGGTGTGTGTGTAAAATAGTCACAGATTTTTCTGCTCTTAACAATTTTATTTAACCTTTTAGTGTGTCTGAAGTTTAATATATACCTTTCTAAAATGCCTCAAAGGAAGGCAAATCTAAAAACTATATAGCTTACATATATTTGAGACTCTATAATTATTTTTATTTTTATATTACATTTCCTTGTTTCATTTCTCTTTAAGCCATATTAAAATTAGATGAGAGCCAAGCAAACATAAGTTCCCAATTATGTACGAATGTAAAATGGAAATGGTCTTCTTTTTGGCCCTGTTTGGATTCTGTTTTCTATTATTCTCTGTTATCTCTGCAGATATATTTTGGAATAAGTTTTTCTTAAAAAAATAAATAGCACTCCAGAAATGTTAGTTTGTGGAAAATAAACTTCTAGTTTATATCAATGTGCACAAATTTCTGTAGGCTCAAAACTGATAAATCTGTGAGCAATTTCCCACTGAAGTCAGCATTTACCAGATTTCTGAAAAAAAGCACAGGGAAGCAATTAGAGCAGTTTAGTGCCCAGCAGACAGCCTAGAGAACAGCTTTCTGCACGCTTCCATCAAAGCAGAAGCACACCCTTGTTAATAGAAATATTATTTAAAATGCTCAGAATTGGCAGCTGCCTGGAGCAGTCACAACAAGAGGCCTTGTCTCAGCATAGCAGCCTGCCCTGCCCTGGCGCTGCCCACCAATGACCAGGGAAATCCCAGAGGGACTCTTGGATTTCTGCATTCTCATTTTTTCCATGGTAAAATATCTGTCACTCACATCCCACACTGGCCAAAGTGACACCTGCCAGTCTCTCGAGCAAGGACAAATTATTGTCTTGCCAACTGAATTTCAGCAACGAGGGGCAGCCGATGGTGGGGCTGTGCATCTAATGGTGGATTCTGAAACTGTGTGATTCTCCCCTCTCCTCTTTCTCCTCTCTCTCTCTCTCCCTCTGTTCCCCCTGTCTCTTTGTGTATGTACGTGTGTGTATGTGTGTGTAAGAGGGAGACAGACAGACAGATAGACAGAGACAGAGAGACAGAAAGAAGCCTAATTTGATTTTAAGGATATTTTTGTTTTGTGTTTTAGCACAATGTGCTTTTTGTGGTCCATTTTAACCACAATAACACATTTAAATTACTTACAAGCTGTTTCTAAAGTACATGTTCCACAAACTTAGGCCTCTTTGTGCAGGGTCCTATGACTGTTATCACTGAAGAAGTGTGGCTCTAATAAGGTGGTAAATGTTGCCACTGGAGGGCTTCTAGGATCTTTTTGGGGCCCAAATCCAAAGCAATTTCTTATGTCTACCTTCTGATTTTAAAGGTTTGTGTTATGTGCATGTGCATTCCCAGGAGATACCTGTCACCATGTCACTCGAGGTTGCCCAACATCCTGTCTCCCGGTGATGAGATGAGACAGGGCAGAATATCAAAAATGTAAATAATGTACTTTGTGCGATTAGGTTTCTGCTGTCAATTGCTACAGTATGGATCTGAGCTGAGCTTACTCAGGCAGACAGAAGCTCAGTGAATGCCAAACTGGCCATGGTGTTTCAGACACACGACACACACCACAGTTCACTGATTTCCTCAATTACTTTGGGGTAGTTTGGCACGTATAGAAATGTTCAACAAAAGTTCTCTTGTTGGACACTTCTGGGAAGTAATTTGATTGTTAATTACAAACGCTCAGGGTGATTGCTCTGCATAATTGTCTCACTTCTTCAGCACTCCATTAGAAGCTTATCTGCTGAAGGTTTATTTTTAGATCTTTGAATTCTTAACATCTTCCTTATGTCAAACTGATGTAATAGGAGGGACCCCTCCCGATAAACGTTGTTACCCAGCTGGAGAAATCCAACGTTTCTTGTGAGATACAGAAGACAGGAGATAACATGCCTGCCTGTATTTTTTCCTATCAATATCTGTTATCAGGTAAGGCACACCTGCATGTGTGGTCACACACACACAAGTATACCCTTCGAAATTCTGTACCCTTTTGGGGGAAGAAAACCTTCACTTCCATGTTTTTAATTTCTTGGAAATTATAAAGAAGGCAGATCTCGGACTTAACACAAATGAATTCCAGATATCATTTCTTTTCATTACCAAGCTCCTGCCTCAGCTCTTAATAATAGATCACACAAGTCCAGGGTTCCTTAAAGGTAAGTAGGCAGCAACTCACTTGATATCGCATTCCTGAGAATAGAACCTTCTATTTGCTGTCATAGTGATGACTTTTAATTGTCCTAATAAATAAGCTTTTTAAAAGCTTCTAAAATGCTCTCTAATAACACACTTTGGTCTTTAGCCATAGAAATGCAGAAATAATTAGAAGTGGCATTGTGTACACTGCCTTCTGGACTGGGCTGAAGGTGAAGGAGAAAGTCTCATGCTATCCTTGTCAGCTGCAAGGGTAATTACTGCTGGCTGAAATTACTCAACATTTGTTTATAAGCTCCCCAGAGCATGCTGTAAATAGATTGTCTGTTATAGTCCAATCACATTAAAACGCTGCTCCTTGCAAACTGTTACCTCCTGTTTTCTGTAAGCCAGAGAGAGAAAGCCTGCTGCTCACTTATTGAGCGCTGAGCAGGGAAGAGCTATGTTTAATGTGATTGTTTTCATTAGATCCTTCTTTATCCAAGCTCATGTTTGTCGGTTGTAGAGCGTGAATGCTAGTGGGGTATATTACTTTCATTAGGTCTGTGATTTGCTTTGGGAAGGATAGATTTCTTTATTTCCGAAATGAGGATACATGTCAGTTTGTGAGGAAATTAAAAACAACAGAGAAGAGGGACCACACATACTCCTTTTCCCACATAGGATTTGCTTATCTCTAATGAGGGATAGAAAGTTTATATTACCCACTTCTTACATCCATTTGATTCCATTTATACAGTATATATTAATGAATTCCCTGCTACTATCTAAAACTGGGTAGGGATTATGAAGGCATATATCCATTACTCATAGGGAGATTATAATCTAGCTGGAGAAAGTCACTTCATATATTTATAATACTAAAATATAGGAAGAGAGGAAAAATTTGAAATTTAGTAAAATGTCAAAATGCATACATTCAGGTAGCTGGTAAGCCTGTGCTGAAAGAATAAGTAAAATTTGCTACCTTACAAAAGTTAATAAGGGTTGCGATGGGGAGACACTTTTGTGGGTGTTTGCTGTGCAACATGCAGACCTAAGTTTGGATCTCCAGTACCCACATAAAAAGCCAGCTGTCACATGTTTCTATGACCTAGCATGGCAGGGGTAAATCCAGGTCATCTAGATAGCCTTCTTGAACAGTGAACTCAGCATTCATTGAGAGAATCTGTCTCAAAAAATTACAGGCTAGAAAGAAAAGGGAAGAAGGTGCCAACATCCACCTCTGGCCTACTCACACACACACACACAGACAGACACTGATGATCACGCTGATGCTACTGAGGTTTTATAAGTGAAATTATTTTATAAATCTGAAGGTAGAAACCTGGATGATAATTAGCAGAGCTTTTTGATGAAATCTGCTTCTAGTGTGTCATTTGGAGTGGGATAGATTTGATTGATCCATTAGGCTAGCTAGTCTTAAAAATATTTGCATGAGGAAGACAATAGAAAATCAATAACAGCTGGACAGAAGTAACTAATTTCATTGCACAGATCCTGCCGTGGTCTAAGTTTGCTCTCTAACTCATTAGCAACTTTTGCTGTTTTATTGTTTGCTGTTGAAAAAATATTGGAGAATTTTGTGATTTATTCCCATTGATCATTAAACAAAATTTATAAAATGTTATTAATCATAACTTTAGTGTTTCTCAAAAAAGAAAAATATATTTGATTTTACAAAACTATAGTCTATAAATATGTCTTGAGAAGGGACAGACATTAAAGGAAGAAGATTGAAGAAAAAGAATATTGTTGAGTCAATGGCAGGTATAGGATTGAGAAGTATAAATTCAAATCTGAGAGAATAAAGTGGAGGAAAAGTGGCTACTGTCTTGGTTTTTAGACAATAACCTTTCCTGTACATTCTGCAAAATTTTCTCAGGAAAACAATTGCACCATTTTAACTAATCTGGAATTGCTGTATGGTTTAGAAACATTCCCATTTCCAACTACTGGAAAGTACCCATTTTAAACAATTCAGTGTCACTAGGAGGCACACACATATAGACACAGAGAGAGAGAGAGACAGAGAGAGAGACAGAGAGAGAGAGAGAGAGAGAGAGAGAGAGAGAGAGAGAACAAGGAGAGAGACACACAAAGAGATAAAGAGGGAGAAAGAGAGACATAGAAAAAGAGAAGGCAAAGACAGAGAGGAGAGGCACAACCAGCCAAGTATCAGGAATAATGACTCGATTATATTTTCAATACTTCCTATAAGTATCATATTCTAGGTTTTAGTTTAGGGAAAAGGTTCAAATGCAGGTTGTCTTTGGGGTGGGTGAATCTATGGTCTCGGAAAGCTTGGGATGTTTTACATAGAAGGGCAAATGAACACGAGGATGCCAGTGGTGTGTGGATTTCAGAATGTTTGACTAAATTTATTTTCAAGAGAAAGCTGAAGCTAAATAAACTCATTCTTTAGGGCTAGCACATGGTGTCTTACAATGGACTGAATCCATTTGTAATCTATATAACGTTTTATATGCTCCCCATTACTCATCGCATGCCATTAGGAAAGCACTGAATCTTTAAAGAGAAACTTCCTACAGCTAAAAAAGACATTAAGGGGGAAAATGCTGGGAGCCATCCTGACAGGTACAACTAAGCTTGTATCCTTCGGTTCCCTGGAAACCAGTCAAACACTATCTCATCTTGCCATGGCTGTGTCTGATCCTGTGCTTCAGACATCTTCCTAATAATGGCAACTGCAGAGGTGACTCTCTGCAAATAAGGGTTTGCAGCCACTGGGCATCCATCACATTCCTCTAGAGCAACATTAGACCACCCTAATGGGTACTCCCGTCTTCATTATGATATTAATTCTCTAAATTTCCGAGGTGATTTCATTTGTATTATGACAAAGGCTGGCTGCTCTGGAGACAAACTGTTTTCATCCCCCTCCTGCAAGCTCACAAAGGCTTTCTCTCTTTAGTCTTTGGGGGGGGAAAAGGAATTTGATAACATCAGATCTCCCGTGATACACAAGGCTGCCTAACAGCTACACCACCTGCCAGCGCTTCATGCCTGGCCTTCCAGCCTGAAGCTTTCTAAAGCAGTGGTTGATGAGTGGAACATGGATGTTGGTTTGGAAAGAAACTATGTAGAGAGAAAGCAGCAGCAGAATAAAAAACTCGGCATGGAAGCTGAATGGGATTTGAGGGTAGCAGTGAGGTCAGAGAGAGGCTAGACGCAGAATCAATTGCAGCAGGGCTGGCTTGCTACAAGCTATCTAACGTGGAGTTTTTTGTTTTCACACTTGCACATTGCCATCTCTGTTATGGCTGCAAACTCCAGGACTGCCAACTGTATACAGCATCTAAAATATGATAATCCATTTTCCTTTCAACATGCTAACCTCCATAGACTTTAATTCAATCTACCCACATCAAAATTATCCACAACAAAACGATGCTTACTGGGTAGAAAATGCATACTCACAAAAATGCAGTCTTGCTCTCCTGGTCACCGGTGAGAATTTTTCACTCACTGTTTCCAAATGAATTAGGCTTCGTGCAAAGAATGTCAGTATTGAATGACTAAATGCTAATTTTTGAAAGGTCCAATATTATTTAAATTCCTAAATACTGATGTGGACTATATTTGATGTTTTCCTGTTTTCCTAATTCTTGTTTCTTATTTCTCTCATTTTAAACGATTGTAATTAATGTTTTAAAGTGTTCTTGTTAGGAATGTTCTATTTATATGAAGTATTGGCTGTTTAGCATTTCGCTTGTATTTAAAAGTCTAGCATCCTAATTAGAGGTAACCTAGCTGAATGGCAAACAAGAGTTAAGCCTGAATTTCATTCCATCAGGAAACTGTTCACTCTTGTTTGGGAATGAAGTAAATGGTTTAGGTTTCTGCTTCATCAGTTTGAATAGAGCTGTACTCTAGATGCCTTCAAGTTCACTATTTTATCTTAGTACCATTATGTGTTCATAGTTTAAATAATTTTGTATTTTGTCTGATTTTTTTATCATATATGTCCAAGCACCTGGTGCCCAGGAATGATGCATTTAGGCAATATCTTCCTGTGATAAACTTCGGTCAATTAGTCATATGAATGTTAGACAATCATGGGATCTTTGTTCCATTCAGAGTCTGGTAACTATTATGGTATCAGGTAGAGAAAATAAATTTTACTTTCATATCAGATTGATTTTATTTATATTATGTTATCAAGTAGAACTTTCTTCATCATGACTTACTTTCAGTAAATTTCAATAGAAATTATTTTGAAAGAATTGTAATCTCTTTCCCTAAGCTCCAAATTTCTTTAAAAAATGTTACTTGATATAAATTTATTGTATATTTTGTTATTTGCCTATTTTCTTTTCATCTTATATTTATATTAAATAATATAACCTATATTAAAATTAACCTATAAATTTTCTTATATTTTGACTTTGATTTTAAATGGTGCACTCAAAATTAAGATGTGGGTATTTAACCTGTGAGTGCTATTCTTTTCTTTTAGTACTTGAGGGAGAATTGTTTGTTTGAGTTTTACTGACAAATATTTTTCTAGATTTAATCATATTTCAAATTAGATGGTTTTTTTTGATTTCCATGGGAATAAATGTAGTGTACTCCAAATATATAAGAATCCTAAGAAGATTTGAAAAATCTATGTTCAGACCAATTTCAAATGAACACTGTCTGATTGCAAATGTCCTCTGTTTGAAGACCTCCGTGTGTCTATGCTTGCTGTCCCATTCTAGGGCATTTTGTAACAGCACAAGACTTCCTTAGTCCTGAGTGTGGAACCTGGGGTATTACATGTCAGGGAGAGCACAGTGTGGAGATTTCTGATACTAGTAGAAGATTTCTGCTGTAGGCCACGATTTCCTTTGACATCTAGTTGGAATGAGTAAATTGAGTGTTCAAATTTGACTGAGAGCTGACTAGATACAGGCTAGTCTCTTCCCATCAAATGTCCTTTTCAAAATACAGACTGTGGCAGTTTCTCTCAATGAACAGAACATGGGCCATGGCAGATGCTTAAAGAATAGATACAGTTTTTGTTGTTTGGCTAATCCTGGATGGGGGATATGACTATAATCCTGGATGGAGGGTATAAACAATGAAAGAAACAAGTGGAATACTATCTGTCCTCTGATGTTTGACTAAAACTCAAAAGGAATCTAAGACCCTTGAGTGCATGGTTCAGTACTTGTTTGTTTATTGACCATTCTTTGTTTAAAGTAAGGATATAATGCATATCCACAAACTAAACCTAGTCCACATCCAGATCTACAAGTTATGTGTTCCTATTAATTTACAATGGAAATAATCTAGCCAATAGTTTGAGTAGTTTATAGTATTTGTGGACACACTGTGAAGAACAATAGAATGATGTTATGTTGACAATAATCATAACGACCTATGTTAATGACACAGGATACTGTTGACCAAGGTTTCTGTCCCCTTTGTTCCCACAGCCATTCAGTCCCAAAGAATCACACAAAGGTCTATATTAATCATAAACTTGTTGGCCTATTAGCTCAGGCTGATTAAGTCTTTCTTACATCTTTTAATAGCCCATTATTCTTGTCTATGTTAGCTGCGTGGCTTGGTACCTTTTTCAGTGTGGCATTCTCATCTTGCTTCCTCTGCGGCTGGGTCATGACTGCAGACTACGCCTTTTCTCTTCCCAGAATTCTCCTGTTCTCATTGTCCTGCCTCTATTTCCTGCCTGGCTATGGGTCAATCAGTGTTTTATTAAAAATAATGCAAGTGACAGGAAAAAAGACCATTGTCCCACAGCACTTCCCCCCCCTTTGTTTAAAAAAAAGAACTCTGAATCTAATATCCTTTGCTTAGCTTTTCTCCTGACCATTATCCATAACAACTTGTAACCAACATTCTAAACAAAGAAAAACATCCACAATCCATTTTTGGGGAATGTGGGCATAGTTTTCCAGGCTATTTCCTTCTGATTTGGGGTGCTGATAATCTTATGGGGACCTAAAGGAAATTTTGAATTATGGTCAAGTCCTGAATGGAATATTCTGTGAGGCTTCATCATCTCAGCCAGCAGTCTTGAAACTGTTCTAGATGCAAAAGTCAGAGGAAACTCCAACAGAGGTCCTCTGAAATGTTGGATCATCTGGACCATCCACTCCTATTAGAGATTTCTCAGGGAGTCTTCCTTGATTAAATATGATTTTTCTTAGCCCAGAATGAATCTTCAGCTTCTCATTTCATGTGGAAACAAAAGTAAAACCTCTTATCCAAAGTAACATACATTTTTGACTTAAATTTTGAAGTCAAGGCATTTTCAAAATATATATGTTGGATTAATCCAGCAGCATTTATAATCAAATATCTTTTAGCAGCTTTTGCTCCTTCCTCAGTCATCGAACAAGTTAAAGATCTCACAATAACATACAGTATACAGACTCTCTGTGTATTTTTCATCTTTATGTGGCTTAATTTTGAATTCTATTTCTTTTACTTTTATTTTTAATTTTTGGCTTTTTGAGACAGGGTTTCTCTGTGTATCTTTGGCTGTCCTGGAACTCACTCTGTAGACAAGGCTGTCCTTGAACTCACAGAGATCCACCTGCCTCTGCCTCCCAAGTGCCATCACACCCAACTACTCTTTCTTTTTATTTTAAGGATTTTATCCTTTATCTTTTCTCTCAAAAGCCTACATATATTTTTAAACACACTGTAAACCATTTATAGGTTTTTTTCATCTGAATCTACCTTTACTGTATATTTCTCTTTTTCTGACCACATAAGTCTTTAATTTGCTAAATGACATTGCTAGGATTAAAGCCATGGCTTTGACAGATGGATCCAACCCATTCCCTAGCTTTCTGAGAGCCTAGCTTTATGGTGGAGGTACTGGCTGGAGCCATGTTTATTGAGAATTTTTCACTCACTTTATAAACTTTATAAAGTTTCAGGGTCCTGACACCACCAAGAAGCATGTTGTCAGCAATTCATAAACATTATTTAAGTGTTTGGTGGCAGAGACTCTTAAAAGAGCTGCAAAATTTCACAGCTAAAGCTGAGTCAGGAAACCTCTCTTAAATGAGATGTGCTTGCCTCTAACAAAGAGAGCAAACCCAAAAATATTGCTGCTACCAAGAAGCCATGCTTAACATTGTTATTTTGTGTCTAGCATTACTTCCCAAGCTCTCTCAGGTTTTCTGTGGATGCAGTTGTCCACACATTGGGCACCATTTGTTGACTGAGGTTTCTGTCCCCTCTGGTTCCAGGATACTATGGTATTGGAGTCTTTAATGATTAGCATTTCATCCGAGGAACAGACAAGTTAAATATGTAAATGTCTTATGCTGTTCTTAAAAAATCACATGGCTTTTTAAGTCCTACTGAAAATTATTTATACATTTTTTTTCACAACTAATTCTTAATGTATTTAAGGATGTAATTCATAGAACATTAAAGGATAAGAAAAGCAATGAAATCATCATTGAACCTTCTACAATGGTAAACTATGTAGTAAGCATCCATCACACCTGGAATTGAAATGGGGACATAGTCCAGCAACTCTGCATGGATTCATACAGCTGGCAGATATTTGGTTCTTGTTATTGTATTGCCAGCTTCAGCAATATTCTGTTTCAGAAATCATCTAAACATAGATTATATTTTGAACAGGAACTCTGATCCAGGCTTACTACTACCTTCCTGAAAGATTTGTAAGATTTGTAAAGGCCCTATATTCATGTGAAATTAATGAATGAAATTTAGACCCTGGCATTCCCGAAGCATGCATGGCCAGCTCATATATGGCGGTTCTGTTGAGCTTGTCCATATTGGGTTTCATTGTCTAAATTGTTGAGGATGACTGTCCATGTCCAGGTCTCTTCCTCTTCCTCAAGAGGGCACCAGATCTCATTATGGATGGTTGTGAGCCACCATGTGGTTGCTGGAAATTGAACTCACTAATTTTTGAAGAGTAGGCAGTGCTCTTAACCACTGAGCTATCTCTCCAGCCCATCTACTACTTCATAAACACAACTTGGAGACTTAGAATGTTTAGTACAGAAAGAAACACCCATGCCACCAATGAGAAAAACCAGCCTTCCTATTAGAATAGGTTCTCACTCCCCTTCACCAAGATTCATGGGTCTGGGGAGAATACCAATAAAACTCCCAACTCTTCATGGTCGTTGTTTCTTAGCCATAGACATGAGAAGAGATGAGTCTCAGCAGTTGGTTTACGTCATTTAATTCACTAACATCACATGCTGCTTATGAATCATTTGCAATGATCTAAACGTTCAGGATCTTAGGTTCAAACTTGACATTTGTAAATGAATGGCTCTATGTCACTGGAGTCAATAAAACCCCTTAAAGATTTAATTTTCTTAGTAACCAAAAGAAGCAGTTAATGAAAATAAGAAACTAAATCTTTCAGATTCTAAAAAAATTGCTACAAATAAACAATTTATGATCTTAACTTGATTATTTGAATTTAATAATGCCCTATAAGTTTTCTGTTTATTCTCTTCTCTCTCTTTTTTTAAAATTATTTCCTTATTCTTTTTCCTTTTCTTCTTTCTGTCCTTTTTTTTTCTTCTTTTTTGTAGGCACAATGTGTCTCTGCAGGAGGGCATAGAATCATGTGGCTTTATGACCAGGAAGAGTTGAATAGCTAGGTCACATGGTAGCTATTTTTAAAGATGTATTTACTTTTATTTTATGAGTAAGTGCACTTCATGCCTTCCTAGTGTTGGTAGAAGCCAGAAGAGGACACCAGCTCTCCCAGTACTGCAGTTACTGGAGGTTACTAGGAGCAGAAGGACATGGATCCTCTGCAGGAGCAGAAAGTGCTCTTAACTGCTGAGCCACCTCTCCAATCCCACGATAGTTATATTTCAAGTTTCTCATTTGCTTGTTTTAGTTTTTGAGAAACCTCTACACCAATTCTCATAGTGGTTTCACTAGTCTGCTTCCCTACAAAGGAAATGTTTTTCTTTCCCACATCCTTCCCAGCCTCCTCTTCAGTTACTTTATTGACTACAGTTATTATGCCTGGGGTGAGAGGGAATCCCAAAGTAACTTTAATGTGCATTTCCATGAAAAAGAGTGATACTGAATACTTTAAAAAGCATTTATTAGCTATTTGCATTTCTTCTTTAGAGAATTCTTTGTTCAGGTCCATAGCCTACTTTTTACTGTATTATTTTTTTTTTCATTTACCACATTTTTTTTTAAATTTGAGGATTTCATATATGAGTACATGGTATTGCCCACCTCATTCCTCCTGCATAGCCATGGGCACCCTCTTGGAAACTCACAATGTCTTCTATATTATGTATACACATATACATGAACATATAAATAGCTATATATACTAAGATATACATACACACACACACACATATATTTAGTCCAATTAGTGTTGCCTTTATCCAATGTTACTATGTTGACTGGAAAGATATCTGTAAGTCTTGTGCAGTCATATTGTTTAGAGTTCTTGAGAACATTATCCTTGTCCTGTCCAGAAGAGATAATCACATAGCAATGATCTTATTCTTCAGACTCGTTCAATATTTCCACCTCCTATTCTAGAATGTTTCCTGGGTTTTAGGGTTTGTGTTATAAATTTTTGGGTCTGGGTATCCCATCACTTATTGTCTGCATTTTGAACGTTTTTGTTTAGTTCTTTATATATGTTAGATATTAACCTCCTCTTATACTATGGCTGCCAAAGATTTTCTCCAGTACTGCAGGTTACCTCTTTACTCAATAGACTACTCGCTTTGTTGTATAGAAACTTTTCTGGTTTTGTGTGGTCCCCCTTGCCTATGGCTAGCCTTATCTGAGTGGTAGACCTCCTACTTAGAATGCTCTTACCTATGCCTGCATAGAATGTTCCCTGGGCCTTAGTGGTGGTACTGAGTTCATTACGATTTTCCATTTAGTAATAAGTACTCATTTTCTTAGTCTAAGCACATCGCCCAATAATGTCTCTCTATTTGACTACTGACTCCTGTAAGGGGGGGTTCTTTGCCTAAGACTGAGAGTAGACTAGGTCCATTCTAGAAAAGGAATTGGAAAGAATATAAGAGCTGTATGATGGGAATGCATGCAGTGAAATGCAAACATCGGTACATATCATGTTTATCACATGCATGAACTCAAAGTGGCTGTAAGAGTTTGCATAAGACTTGCACAAGATGAATCTAGAAAGAAATCCTACCTTACATAGGGAGGTAATTTTGACTCCCATGCCATCCCTTTCTGAAGAGTAATTATTGGTGGTGACAACTAGTGATATCCCAGTGGTGTCTCCAATTGTAACTGTTCTAGCTGGAGCCTCCAACTGTAACTCCTGATCTCGCTAGGGTCTCCAACTATAATGCCTGCATTACTCTCCGTACAGTTCGTGCGCCACTGTACTGTATGCGAGCTGGGCAAGGGCCTGGAGATTGAAAGAACACACAAGAGACCTGGGTCAATCGAAAGGATATCAGCCGAATGCCGTTTAGTCAAACTAAGGAAAAACCTTAAATACTTAGCTGCTGCAGTAGAATACCCCCCAGGCAGGTGGGAAATTACCATGCCCCAGGTGGAGTCAACAATGCTCTATAGCTAATCACCAGGCAGGACAGAGGGAACACAGGAACAAACAGGAAATGCTGGCTGGCCAGAAACTGTCTTCAAAATGAACCCCGAGAGCAGGGGTAGACCCATGGGCCCTACAAGTGAGGAAAAGAGAACTTTTTTCCTCTTCTGAATGGTCTCTGTTAGACTTTCCATGCTCCAGTTGATGGCCTCACTCCTGTGCATATGAACATCATTAGCTGGTGTTAGACTTAGTAGGTTATCAAAAGTACACACAGAAAAGTAAGTTGGAAGGGAACTGTGTTGAAAGGAAGAGTTGAGAGGGGAAATGGAGGGGTTGATATAATTTTGTTTCATTGTATACATGTCTGAGATTCTCAAAATTTTTATCACTTAACATTTTTTTTTTTTGGCACCATGAGGACTAGCCAGTGAGGAGGAAGCTTCCTGATTAGTTTAAAGTTGATTTACCTTTTTAGATGACAAAGTGTATGGTGTTTCAACAACAGGGTTCTGGATGGTTCCTTTCTTTCAAGGCAGAATGCCATTTGACATGTTAAATGTCATGGAGTGAGGTTGAGATTTTTGATGAAATTTTCCACAAGTTGGTTCTAATTTTTTAGAGTTCACTTCAGTCATACTTTTCCACAGAGTAATAAACTTCTATTTTAGTTCAGTGATAAAAGGCACATCAAGCTATAATGGAGAAGGAAAATTATTGATTTCTTTTTCACCTGACTTTTACCTGAAGCAAAATAAATAAATAAATAGGCCATCATCAAAAACAAACGCCCACTGACATAATTAACTGGAAAGCTACAGCACTTTTCTTCTATCTCCAGCTTAAAGTCAGACCTGCACTAGAGGTAGAAGGTCTTGCTCTTGTGAAAATGAAGCTTACTTTCAGTGGAGGCCTGTGTTCCCTGGCAAAGAAAACTACTGGTGTTCATGTGGTCATTTTATCCAGGAGCTGACAAGAGCTACTGCATCGGAGAGGGGATAGCCTGTTGAAACTACGATGCCCTGGCACTCCGTCTGCTTTCTGTCTATTAGCATCCTTTCTTCAGACTCATCCCTGTTGGAAATGCATTATTGTCTACTGTTTATGTTCTTTCCTGTCCCCCACATGAAGACGAGCATCCTGAAGACATCTGTATCACGTGTGTCCAGAACAGTATGTAGAATGCGGTACTTGCCCAGCAAGCAGTGAATGAATGTCTGTGAATAACTTAAGGGTAATTAAATCAGTCACATAGAAGGAAGAGACGCATAAATATTCTTCCTTCACTAGGGATGGTTGAGAGCTTGCTCTGGGCTAGGACTTGCCAACTCAAATACTTCTAAAATGAAAGTGTTAGCTGTAAATGGGAGGAAAAGCAACAGAGACTGGTACGAACAGTGGTGAATAAAGAAATGTATCTGTATCTTAAAATTCTCACATAATTCCAACACTGCTTAAGTCCAAACAAGCATAGCTCTGTGCTATATTTGGCTCCTGGGGGCCCTGTGCCATGTGCCCTGGGCAACCTTTGTGGAACTGTGCCGGAGGAATGACCTTGTGTGCTATTATGGAGGCAAAATGTAAACTAAAATAAATAAAACCTAAAAAGGAAGGCACCTGAAACTTTGAATAGGTATTGATGTAGAAGGTCAACAGGAAGCAGAACTAGGGCCCCTGAATATTGAGCCTGATAGAGACATCAGGGTGTTTATCAATAATTAACTTGATATTTTCAGGAGAACAATGTCTAATGTGATCCTAAGTGTTTACTTTAAATCAATAGTTTTCAAGCTATGAATCTCTGGCTTCTAGAGGGAACCTCGTTTGTCTGCAGTTGGACTGCTTTCAGGAAATGAGATCATTACAGAAATTGCATGTATTTCTGACTTTCTAAGGCAAAAAGACAAGCTTGCAAATTCTTGTGTCCATCTAGGCTTTCACTGCATAGCACTGTTTATGGCTCAGCCACTTTCAAAGACTTTGCTAAGAGCATTATAATGAAAACAAAACATGAAGGTATACAGATTTTAAGTTACAGGAGACTTTTGTTTAAAAGACATGCTTCATTCTGGAAAGCTGTGTCAACCTCAGGGTACCCACTGCACTGTATCCTGCCACATGCAAAAGGCAGTTAGAAGCCCTGCTTCTTCTGTCTTAATGTAACTTTACAGCTTCCCTGGGTCAAGTAATACTTGCTTAGCTATCTGATTTCCCCTTTCCTGAACTTTGCTCAGATTCAGAGCTAAATCTATCTAGAGCTACATCATGTTAGGTATCTCCGCTCATCTCTCCACAAGTTTTTGCTCCCTGGGTCTTCCCAAGACTTGCTGTACAAGGTAGTGTGGAGCCCGATTCCTGTACAGGGCTTCCAGGGACCAGCAGCAATCAGCCAGTGTCTTGGACATGCCGTGAATTCTTTTCCTCTTTGATTTATTTCTATTCAGTGTTTAAGAATGGATGTTAAGGTACATATCTGCAGAGACTTAGAGCTAAGCAATAGTAATTACATTACGTAAATATAACACCTGTACCAAATAGTTAAAGAAACCACTAATATTTGAATTTAGCAAAAGGAGTTTATTGAATGACTACTATTATCCCACTCTGCTTGGATTCTGTTGTTCTGCCATCTGTAGAAGACATTGACACACTATTACAGGACAGAAGCACAAAGGGCCACTAGGCCCGACACACTACTGGAAATCTCATATTAGACCAACACACAGGCTTTTCCTCACTTAGAGTAGTGAGTAACTGTTAGATTTCCCATTCTTGGAACACAAGTTATTCCAGAGTTTCAGCATATCCTCAGTTTCAACTTGAATACTGTCAAGGAGAAACAAAGTGTTTCAATCAGTATATGATTATACACACACACACACACACACACACACACACACACAAAGTGAGAGAGTGAGAGAGAGAGAGAGAGAGAGAGAGAGAGAGAGATTATTTAGAAGCTCTTTGCTATGTGAGCCATGCCATAGAACGACAATGATCTCATCTTAACAATCTATCTGAATGTGCGATTTGGAAAGGATTTTGTAGTATTCCTCAAACCTTATTTGTGAGTGTGGAAAACTAAATTCCAGGGTAGCCTGCTTCTCCAGAGTTCAAACCTGGAAACTATTAACAGAAATGCTGAGCTTAGCTGTCCTGAGGGTGAAGGCAGAAAAGGGTGTTTCTTAGGCACTAAATATAGATTTACAGAGCTCCTATCAAGCAGTGATGTTGTGCAGGAGCAGATAACTGGAAAGGAAAATGAAGGCTGAGAGAAACCCTGTGAACGGCTCATGTTTTCTATTATGCACAACTCTGCACATGACAAGGAGCTATGGAGTCAGAGCAAAAGTGCCTGGTGACTGATCAGGGCACACGCTTCCCTCGCAACACAACGGATGGACAGAGTTTCTAAGGCATCTTTCTTGTGAGGCAATTGAGAGCCAGAGAGAGCCCTGTGAGTGGCCGACAGGAATGTGGGCAATGTTCTTCAATTCAGAGTTTAGGATTGATGGGCCAGCTGCTTCCTTTGCTCCCACCCTCTTTCCTGTTTCTTTCATCCTCTTTCCTCCCTCTTCTCGGTGTGAATTTATGATTCAGAGATTATTCACGCGGACTTCCAAATTTGTCATTTCTCCTCGGATGCTCTGTGTTTTCCTAAGGGTTTCATCGAGTTACTGGATCTAGGCATCATGGTGTAGCATTCTGTAATAGTAGTTGTGCCAAATCTGTCAGGCTGGTTAACTCCAGTGAAAAGGAAGCTGAAGGAAATTCTGAAAAGATCTACTGGGTTTCTTCTGCTAAAATTAATATGAGAAGAAACCTAACTCTATAAATTGAATAAATGCTACATTGAAATAAAAATGCTGCATGGATTTCTACTAATGCCTTCAAAGGCAGGGGATTTTTTTTTTGCGACTAAAATATTAGTTCTGAAAGAATGGATCTCCAGGCAGATAAAGGTAATGTGCAACTGGTTTTATATTTTCTGTTTGCTTGAATTGTCCTCCTTGTCCTATTTTCCAGTTAATTGAGACAGCATGTGTGTGTAGCATCACTCTATAAGTCCATAGTTCTTCTTTGCTGTCCAATTGCAGAGCGAGGCCGCAGGAGGGCAATTATCGCAGATGTACAGTCTGGGGTGGGGAGAAGCACTGAGTTTCTAGTGCTGTTTTCCTTCTTCTTTCTTCCTCCCTGTCTCCTGTCTCTAAGCCTTTCCTCTAATTTGATGTGCTTGTTTTGTGACAGCTGAATCCTCTTAACAGGAAGAAGATGAGGATCGAGACTAAGTCTTCTAATTGTCAAAAGACATCCCAGGTTGGTAAAGCAGCTGCCCGGCTACAGATGGGAATTCGAATCGTCATATATGTAAATCTCATCAACAGCTTCTCGTGTGCACATATTTGGGGTGTTATCTATAGGGATATCTACTGTCAGCTTGTATTTAGGGTAAAAAGGTACGGTCAATCTTTAAGCTATTAATTACGAGGTTGAAAAGTCTAGAAATTTAAAATATCAGGCTTGTAATCAAGTGGCATGAAGTTTTCTTGTTGTGGATCTGAGGAGGTATACCATACCGCTTAGTGTTTTCTATAATTTCATGGAGCCCCTGCCAGCAGTCTTCACGGTGATATGGTGATACTATACCTGGGGAGGATGTTCCTACTTCTTTGTGTGACATTCAGGTAGAATAGGAAGAAGCTTGAAGGAAAAAGTAGAATAGAAGAATGTTTTTGTTTTGTCTGAGTATGCAGAGCCTTATTCCCGTGTGCATACCTGTTTCATCTTTAGACTTTACCTGTGTGGGTCTTTTGCAATCATTCCTGGGAGTATACATGCTTAAAAATAATGTGCAAAAGCTGTAGAGAGCAGCTTCACAAAAAAATGGTCTTTATCTGCTTTTGTTATTTTTCAAAAATGATGCGATGCTGAGGTTCACTTGGGAGTGGTGTGATCTGCAGGTTGCTGGAAATGCTGTCCATGGAATAACATTCATGATAATGTAGGAGAGGGCTGTGCTTCCCAGATTTCCTCTGAGCCTCCAAGATATTCCAGCTTGTAAAATTTTATCTAGATAGATGGTCTCAGATAGAAAGATACATACTAATATCTTTAGCTATCCCAACCTCAAATAATATCTCTGAATTAAGTTACAGTGAAATGCATGTAATATGTTCTAAATTACCGACTAAGAAATATGTATTGTTTAAACACTGCTTCTAGAAGACTCAGGTGGCATCGTGTCAGGTGGCAATGGATAGGGTGTGTGAGGGTAATATTAAAATCCCTGTACTCTAGTTCTGTCCACTTGACTGCTAATTTTAAGACGTCATTCTTTTTTAACCACTGAGTAATACTCCATTGTGTAGATATATCAATGTCTTTATCTATTGTTTGGTTGCGGGCATTTAGGTTGTTCTCAGATTCCGGCTATTACAAATAATGCTGCTATGAACATAGTAAAACAAATGTCCTTGTAGTATGATTGAGTATCGTTTGGGTATATGCCTAAGAGTAGTATTGCTAGGCCTTGAAGTAGATTGAGTCCCAATTTTCTGAGAAACTGCCATACTGATTCCCAAAGTGACTGTACAAGTTTGCATTCCCACTAGCAAGGGAGGAGTGCTCCCCTTACTCCATATCCTCTCCAGTATAATCTGTCATTGTTTCCTTTTTTTTTTCTGATTTTAGCAATTCTGACTGGTGTTAAGATGATATCTCAGAGTCATTTTGATTTACATTTCCCTGATGACTTAGGATGTTGGGCAATTTCGTAAGTGCCTTTCGGCCATTTACGATTCTTCTGTTGAAAATTCTCTGTTTAGATCTTAACCCCCCTTTTTAATTGAATTATTTGATATTTTGATATCTAGTTTCTTGAGCTTTTTTGTATATTTTTGAAGATCAACTCTCTCTCTGATATGGAGTTGGAGAAGATTATTTTCCCCATTCTGTGTGTTGCTGTTTTGTCTTGTTGACCGTGTCCTTTGCCTTGCAGAATTTTCTCAGTTTCAGGAGGTCCCATTTATTAATTATTGATCTCAGCATCTGTTCTACTGGTGTTGTATTCAGGAAGTGGTCTTCTGTGCTCAAGTGTTCAAGGCTACTTCCCATTTTCTCATCTATGAGGTTCAGTGTAGCTGGATTTATGTTGATCTCTTTGATCTATTTGGACTTGAGTTTTGTGCATGGAGATAGATATGGATCATTTGCATTCTTCTACAAGTTGACATCTAGTTATGCCAGCACCATTTGTTGAAGATATTTTCTTGGCAAATGGATGGAACTAGAAAAAAACATCCAGAGTAAATTAACCCAGATACAGAAAGAAAAACATGGTATGTACTCACTCATAAATCGATATTAGACATAAAGCAATGGATAGTCAGTCTACAGTTAACAATCCTTTCTTACATAATGTACTTTGTGTCCCAAGGAATAAAATTTAAAAGATGGATAACATAATTTTGGGACCCCAAGACCTGGTAGTGGGTAGGCAAGGACAGACAAATAAATCACAGTACCAGTGAGAACTTCAGCTGCATGTTGCAATGAATATCTCATCACCTGACTAAGGAAAATTTACACAAATCTGCCTTCAAATCAGTAATTATGTTTAATTCCCTTTGAATGGCCAGCAACAGTTCAGTCTTAGGATGCAACAGGGCCACATACCACAGTCATAGAAAAGATGCTTTTTAAAGCACACAGTTCATACCATGTCAGCCTAAGGTGGGAAAACAAACAGATCCATGAACTGTGTTCATGTTGGGCCAAGCCCCTGAATACAAGTAGGCAGATTTTATGTGTTAAGAGTAGATAATAGTGTAATTTGCACTTGTAGCCCAGAGCTCACTGAACAGAACTATTACAGATATTCTGCAATATCTGGAGTGGTAGAGTTCAGACACTCACCTACTCCCAAGCACTGTCTCAGTACTCTGTCCGCTTTTATTCCTTGGCTAAAGTTATCAAACATTAAATAGAGATTTTCAGAAATTGCAGAGTTGTTTTGATTTGCATTTCTCTGATGACTAAGGATGATGAACATTTCCGTAAGTGTCTTTCAGCCATTTTAGATTCCTCTGCTGAGAGTTCTCTGTTTAGGTCTGTGCTCCATTATTTTATTGGATTATTTGTTCTTTTGTTCTTGAGTTCTTTGTCTACTTTGAAATGTTGATGTCCCTGGATATATCGGTTATATTTTATTCTAAACTTGACATATGTGAGAAGAGGGAACCTCAATTAAGGAATTACCACCATCACATTGGCCTATAGACATGCCTGTGGGCCACTTTCTTGATGGTCAGTTGCTATAGGAAAAGCTCAGTCTGCCCCGTGCAGCCCCATTACGGAGCAGTTGGGTCTCGGCTATGTAGGAAAGGTAACAATTTTTTTTTAGTAAAAACAAGACAGTAGGCAGTGTTCCTCTATGGTCTCTGCTTCAGTTCTTGCCTCTAGATTCCTTCCTTGACTTTCCTAAATAACGGACTACAACTTGTAAGTCAAATAATCCCTTTCTTCCATGTTGCTTTTTTCTCAGGGTTTTCTCATAGCAACACAAAAAGCAAGTTAAGGCATTGGAGAAGATGAAAGTTTTATGCTATGTGGAATCCTTAACACTCTAGTGGGAATGTTTGTTGTTAACAAAGCCAGTATCAGGAATTGGTCAATGAGTGTATGAGATAAAGGAAGAGAGCTTGGAGAGAAATAAAAAAAGAAGCAGAGATTTGGGGGGTGGTGCTCCACTGGTGATAATTAGATTCATGATTGTGGAGCCTGTCATCCTGTGTCATCCTATTGGGTTAGGAGTTGAATATCACTGAGTCTCCTAGCTCAGCCCTCAGGAATTGTTGGCTCAAAAGTGGTGCAAGGACCTCTGAATCCTCCGAAGCTGAAGACTCATCCTGGCTGTTAGGTCTCTGCCAACTAGATGGAGAGAGGTGGAAAATATTCATGGAAGAGAAATCCTTCCAAGCACAACAGGAGTGAGAAATAAGGGTAAGAAAATATTGAAGGGGGAGAGTTAATCGCATGTTAAAATGGCTGCATTTGTACATTCCCTTCCTTGCTCCTAATTTACTAGATGTCAGTTACTGAACTGGAAGAGGTAGTGTGAAGCAGGACCCAAGGAGGCACATTATTTTTCTACTTTCTTTTCCAATTCTGATGTCCCTTATTTAAGCCGTCAGGCCAAGTTTTACATAGGTGTTGTAGAAACAACCACAAAACACCACTGTGGACTTTAGAAGCTGACTGGATGTCTGACTGTGCACATAGATTGCTGTGCACATCTAAGGCACACAATGGCAAAGCTATTGTTATGGGGAAGCCCTGCTAATATATTGTAAAATTTACCAATTTGTGATTTAATACTACAGGATAAATTCTTTTATTGTGTCACAGCAGACAGATGAATGGCACATATCACATGCGATCATCTGTCACGGGGAACATACAGTCTAAATTAAAAGTGCGTTTTGTTAAGACGTTCTGCAACCAGCTATCCCCTCTAAGGGCTGGTGATATTTCATGGTACGGCAGCCAGTGACCTGTGGATCCTGCCTAATTGCCAAGGGGCTATCTTCTGACTCCTAGCCAGAGGTTGGCTTTGAGAAGTGTAAAGTTATGTTTGGTAAATGCAAGCCTCACATTCTCTGAAAGGCGTTAGCAATAATCTTTCCACCCATTGCACAAATTCCTCCCCGTGAATGCCAGTGATCAGAACGTGGACATGCATGGACTCCAGGCCCGTGCTTTTGTCGATAACTACCCTTCTTGACTGTGTCTGAACCCTTGCTCTTGCTGCTGTTAATGTTATTACCGTGTTACAATAAATGGAATTAGAAGCAGAAACACAGCAACTCTGTACATTGCAAATGAGCATGCTTATTTGAGAGTTACTTCTGTCAGTTTTACCTAAAACAATGGGAAAATAAATGTGGTAAAGACAGATTGAAAACTTAGTAGACGCTTGATACTTTAAGCCCTTATCTATCTCATTTAAAATTAGATATTATTTAGATTATCCAACTGTAAGTCTAAAGTTACTGATGAATGTTCTAAAATAATTTTTAAAGAGAAAATATTGTTATTTTACATGTGTGCATGTAAATCCATAATACTTGTTATAGTTTTTAAAAGTTTTATTTTTATTTTACATGCATGTTTTGTTTGCATGTATCTGTCTAATGCAAGTGAGCCTATGTGTACAAAGGTTAATAGAGGGTATTGAGTTTCCTGGAACATGACTTTTGGATGGCTGTGAGCCATCATTTGGTGCTGAGAACCAAACCTGTGTCCTCTGTAAGAGCAATAAGAGATCTTAACCACTGAGAACTGTTCAAAACCACATATATGTGTGTGTGTGTATATACATATATATATGTATATATATATATATAATTTTTAAAGTTGCAATGGAGATATATCTAGTTATCCTCCCAAGCAGTGTAAGAAAGAGGTATTTTAGACTTTTCAAAAAAATTAATATCATTTTGAAAAAAATAATTAAAATTATTGCTGAGTAACTTTATAGATATATAAAGATCACCACATGATTGATTTTTAAAATGTTACCCGTGGGTAACAGTAAGGTGTCCAGGAATTGGGCTGCACATGGTGGCATGCACTGGATTAACCAGGACAAAGAAATAAGAAGATGGAAATTTGGGGATCAACAAGGGCTATTTAGTGAAACCCTGTCTCAAAAAAAAAATGGACAAAAAACCCATAAAAATCAAGTGCCCTAATTTTCACATATGAAAATAATGTGCTAATGCACTTGAAATTATTTTTGGATATGCTGTTCTTCTGTTGTGGGAATTCAGGAAACAACTGTGGTGGGCAGTTCTAAATACCAGTTTGTCACAATTTAGAGTCACTTGGGAAGAGAGTCTTAAGTGAATGTCTTTATCTGTATCAATTTTGTCTTTGGTATCTTGTCTTGATTGTGACAGATTATCTTTACTATTAAATAATTTAGGAAGATCCAACCCATTGTGGAGACTCACTTCTCTTAACAGGCATCCTGAACTACATAAGGAAGGAGAACTTTGGAAGTAAGCAAGCAAGCAAGCAAGCAAGTAGGTAGGATGGTGTGTTCTTATACCCTGTTGAAATATAAGGATAAATGAAATATATTATTTTCCCTTAGGGAATTTAAAAATATGGGTTCATCTCCAAATGATACAAAGAGAGGAATTTGATGTCATGGTGTGAAGTGGCACCTTTCAACTCTGTCCAAAGTGTGCTTGGAGCTGAGTGGCTCAGGAGAGGTGAGCAGGCTTGTGAAAGGGCCATTGTTAAATCACCACATGTCAGGGTTAGAAGAAATTACATTTGTCTTCTATTCTTATCTGTCATTGAATTCAGAAATCCGTTGACTTGTGCCCATGACTAACTCTGCCTGAATACACACGAGAAAACTGTAGTTGGTTCATAAGATTACTGCAGTTGATTAAATGGCTGTGTCTCCCCCCCAAAATTCAAGCTATTTTTTAATCTTATTTTCAACATGAATTAGAGAATTGGCCATTAAGAGAGGATGAAGCCAATGAGGAGCCCAGATGCATAAATCCCATTAAAGACTTCATTAAAGAGCTGGAGAGAAACGGAACCATTCTGTGCTCTCCACCATGTGAGAACTCAGCTTTTACTATCTAGAGCAACTAGGTGCTATTTTGGAAAAACAGAGCAGTCCTCATCAAACAGTCAACCCGCCAGCACCCTGACCTTGGACTTCACTTCTTTATCAATTGTCCAACTCAGGTATTTGTTACAGCAGTACAAATGAGGCCAATTTTAATTCTGGTTGTGGATAGCTCTATGTTTGTCCAATTTTTTTCCAAGTTGTACTGAGTAGTCTCTGGGTTTTTTTTTTTTTAATGGACGGGCACTATTCCTTCTCATTCTAACACATGTGACTTTTGTGGTTACAAATTTAGAGACCAAATTGCATACTTCCTTTACAGTTAGATTTGGTCATAATAAACCACTGAGATGTGAGAAAAAGTCAATATGGAGTTTTCAACTTGTATGACCTAAATATTCAATTATTGGAACCTGAAATAAAGAGTAGCAACATGTAGGGACATTAATATGAGACTGTGTGTTGAAAAGTACCCAATTGGTTGTTGCAGTTTGACTACAACACCAAGATAACATTCTGGCTGAGGTATAGCACTTTACTAACCTTGTGCATCCATTTTATTAGTGGCACTGCATTCTGAAATGTCTTCCTTAGACCAGTTTCCTCCAGACCCTACGGAAGACAAGAGCATGTGCCAATGCTTGTCTCCTCTTCCTTTCTGCTTTCAGTTCATTATGGTCTCTAGTAACAGAGTCAGCTACTATTCCTTATATATAAGGCACTTCTTTGACTATGTGTCAATAGGCACTCACTGTTCTTTGTTCATTTTCCTCCTTTTTCCTGAGTAGTTTTTAGACTCTATCAATTCTGTGGATTCAGGAATACTACCTTCTGTACTCCACATTTCCCTCCACACATTCTGGCATTCTGGATTGGCTCTCCTGCAGTTTTCGTGGCCATTATTCATGAAGAACCATCAAGTCCCTCCAATAAATGAGTTTAAAATTTCCCCCTCAGTCCTTCTCCCTGTCCCAGTTAAATATAACTTGTTGACTTTCACACTTTAGTAGAGTAGCGTGAAATTGTTGTAAGGCCACACAGGTTTTAGCAAGATCATCAGTAAATTAAAACAAATAATTTGATTGCTGTTTCCAACAAATTGTCAGGCCCAGAGTTTGAATTTTTGTCTTTTTTGTTAAAGACACCTTGGACTTCCGGCATAGGATTTGAAGGATTAGAACTGAACTGACCTGAAATCTTCCTCTTTATGGCCTAGCCTTTTTAGTGCCCAAAGATGCTTTACAAGCTGCTAAAGAAGGAAAGCAATTAATATCCCTAGTTATCTGTGACAACAGTGAACCACAACAATGACCAGCATGAATACAACATTAAAAGTGCACTTATATCTTTGCTGTAACCAACAGGTGTCTAATTGGACTCAATGTCTGCTTAACAGAAGGGAAATCATGCCTAGCACTAGAAGCCTAGCCAAATACCAGAAACTAGTGAGCTCACTCACTATCTTAGAAGAAAATCTATTATTATCGCTTTACTAAACCAGCATCATTACTAATTGCATTCTAAAACTTATGCCCGAAGATAAGTGTAGCTCTTACCTCTCAACAAAGAAGATCATTACAAAACAAAAACAAAACAAACAAAAAAGATCATTAAAGAAAAAGATAGCTCATCATAATGCAGAGATCAGCTAATGGTTGGATGAACAGCCCAAGTTTAAACTGGGGGTTTGGAGCTGGGGGTGTGGAGGAAGGGTGATGGAAGCATTGTAAACAGCAGAAAAACCAGGAGGTCTACTATGAGATCGTACCTTCCAGCTATGGCTGGAAAGCTACACCCATTAAACCTCCACAACATGGCTGCCTACACAAGAACAATTCCAATTGATCAGGTATTGTGACACTCCAGTTTTGACATCCCAAAAGTGTTGGGGGAAATTTTATATGTTCTAACCCTAGAAGAAGAGCTACTGATAACAACTATTTCAAGGAGACTAAGTTTTTTCCACAACCTCATTGATTATTTACTGAGTAGTGCTCAGCCCTAGAAACAGACATTCAGGCAACACTGAACACATTTGGAAAATTGTATTTATATGTATTGGTAACAACAATGGTTAAAGAAGAGAAGTTTGGGAATTTGGGAGGGACGTGGGGGTGGAAGGAGTAGGAGGGAGCAGAGGAAGAGGAAAGTGATGTACTTGTATTTTAATTAAATAAAAAGAACGATAAAGAAATGTGAAGACCAGAAGTACTTTGTGTTACTGCTGTCACTTGGCCTAATACTTGTCCATGGGCTGCTACTCTATCATATTAAGAGAAATAGTCTTACCATTTTATTCTTTAAAGCAAACCAGCCTTTGGAAAATACTTTCCTGGCTACACAGGTAGAAAGAAAATAACACAGTCAAGTTCATGACTGGGTCATATGACATCCAATCCTAATTTGACATTGCATTCTTTTTACTAGATTAGACATGCCTTACTGTCTATGAAAGATAGGTTCATGCAGTTCTGAACAGGCTCTGTGTCTGCAAAGGATAAGACACACTGATAGTCATTAAAAGTGTATATGCTTTTCTGTGTCTATTTTGGCTCTACTCTTAAAGGCACTGGAAGGGAGGGGGAGGAAACTGAAATAGTAACAGAAAACTAAGAGATCTATCCAAACTATGAAACCAGCTTAACAGAAGAATGTTTGACTTTGCTCATTTTGTCAAGAACTCACAATGTTTCTACTTGAAGTCTCTTGCAACAGATTATTCACTACCTGCATTGGATATTAACAAGGAATGCCTGGTTCCTTCCCTTACTTTAATATTTTGTTCCATCTGGAGAGACAGTTGTCATTCTCAGTGTTACAGTAGATGAGCTGATGGATTCAGTATGGTGTGCATAGTACCTTCTGTTCTGAGATGCTGGCCAGGAGGTGTAGACATACCCAAGTCTCCTGAGTGCTGGCCAGTTCAGCCCCCGGCATTTGTAGGAAACAGGTGTGGCTTGTGCCAAGAAATCCCTCTTCTCATTGGAATCATTTTATACGTTCTGACAAATGGTGAAAGATTCCAGCAAGAAAAGCACAAATTGAGGGGACATGGAATTGTTCTTTCAGATACCTAAATATTTAGGATTTAAAAATCATTGCACCATCTTGTTTCAAAAATTCAAGTTGTTAGGACCTAATGACAATAGGAATTGCCTTTGCATTCAGGAAAGTTTGCTAATAGTCTTCTTCATCCCTTTCAAGTTATAAAGTCCCAAAGTGCTTTAGTAACTGAAATTCACAGAGAAAGAAGGGACATTTGAGTGGGAGGACTTTCATGGTATCTCTCAAACTGTAGCACAGGGATCTCTCTATTTATTCCTTAGAATCACGTGTGTGTTCATTTGGCTGATGCTCCATGTGCTAGGGTGCAGTAAATATACTTTCTTCCTAGTGTTTCAGTAGTTGATCTGGTGAGCTACATGGTTGAGCACACACACACGCACACACACACACACACACACACACACACACACACACACCTATCCATGCTATGTATGATGTTGATCTCATTGGGTTACTACATGTAAGAAACGGGTTTCCAAAAAATGAAATTTGCTATGATTAGTATCTGTACTTAGTGCAGTAGAACTTGCTGTGTGAACTCATTGTAAGTAGAAATAACTAATGAGAACTACAGATGCGACAATGTGTGACATAATGGTTACAATTAAAGCATAACTATCAGTTTTGCATCATGCCCTGTTTGTTTAACAGAACTAACTAAGCTGATAAACACAGTGTTTTCTTATCAGAATAATCAACTCTAAAATAAGCAGTTATTTATGAAGAAAGCACAAGACAAAATATCAGAGTAAAAATAATCCTCATCTTTCTTGAAACTGCTTAGAAAATGATGGTATTTTCTAAGTCATGGGTCACTTTTTATGTACTCATTTATTTATTTAGACAGTCTACTTTCCTTTTCTGAGTAAATCTTAAAAGTATAGAAGTAATCTTTAAAACTAGTCAGCAGGAAAGACTGTGCGGTGGGTCCCCAGTCAATGGGAAAAACACACATTTCTTACCTGGGTTAGAATAAAAACTAAGAGACCATCTTGTTCCCATGTGCTTGTCAGCCTGGTGTGGATTGTGGCACACCTTTTATGCAGAAAGAAATTGCCTTGCTGAGGGGGAAAATATAGGCAGAGGAAGACTTAGTGCCACCCCCATTCTTGCTCCTTGGATCAAGAACACTAAAATTCAGTTTGAATATTATTTCTTTACAATGGTTTCTTAATACATAGTCATGATGTTTCTGTGCAGAAAATACATTTGAATGTTTATAATTTACTTTTTTTGACCTATAGATATATATATACGACTTGATTGTTATCAACTAGGACTCTATAATTTGCTTTCCAAACACATAGGCTATTTACTTTTTGACTCAATAACAGGAAACATATTTAGGAAATACATAATACAATATGACTCTCAATATGTTGAGAGTAGTACTAAGTACCCCAACATAGAAAGGCTGTATTTTTAATGACATTCTGTGATTTGATTTAACCTGTAAATTTTATGTGATTAGTATTTACATCCAAAGGTTTATATTCACTGTAAATATGCAGAAAAAATCCATGGTGAAAAGAGATACATTTCAAAAGAAAAATTAGACATGAGTAGTCAGTTTATTTTATCCTAGCAATTTCATTTCCTGTGAAAAATCTCAAAATATTGGAAACGCATTCAGAAATATCAAATAAAGTTCAAGTCATTTAAAGTTAAATTGCATATTATACCATATCAAATTTCAAGCTACTTCTTCAATCAGTATTTATAATATGCCTACATTTTAATAAATATTTCAAAAAATAGAAAAATGTTTTTTTTACAGAAAAATTCATTAGTAATATTTATTAAACCCATGAGCCCAGGAGACAAGTCAGATAGAGTCAAATCTCTCAAAATGGTCTCACCATCTACACTTCTGGCTTTAACTAGGAAATGGGCTGAGTTGGCATTTTTATCACAATATCTTTTGTGGTTAACAGGAGTCTGTTTCAAACTATATTTGTGAATAATTTCATAGTGTAAACAGGTGAAATTATTATAGCTTCCAGATAAAAATCCTTATTTGGAAGACAAAGTAAATTGAATAGCTACAAAGAAATATTTGGTTAACATAGTCTGTGAGGTCAGATAAGAAAAGAAAACACGACATTGTTGAAAGTTGCAGTTTGGAAACATGTATCCACTTTGTGTTGTGATCAGAGAAGAATGCTCTTCACTAATTGCTGAAACAAATGTGTAGCAAAATATCCAAGGGTTAGCCATCGAAAACAAAAACAAAACAAAACAAAAAAACCAACCCACTATAACACCCCAAATTCTCTTTTGTTCACTTCCCATTTAGAAAAGATAAGTGTTTCTTCATTACTCAGGGTTCCGGTTGGAGTCCACTATTTACAAATTTGACAGATTAAGAAAATAAACCTTTCTTTCAATGACAGATTTTAGAACTTATAAATTGGACTCTTTTCAACCTAGATTTGGAGGCCATTGCCTAGGTAATTTCTTAAAAATAAAAATAATAATGCTCTTTCACGTTTAAGCACCTAAAATTTTTAATAATTGTTTGAATTGATTCCTCCTTTTTGTTATTCTATGATTTCACTTCATTCTGCTCTCCTGCCTTCAATGGAAAGGAATAATGGAAAGACACAGCTGCAATGACCTGAGTCTAGGAACTAAATGAGCGCTGCAGATTATGCAAATGAAGCATCTTCAGTCTGGAGGAAGCTCCAGACAGCACAGCCCTAACAGAAGGGCTACTCAGGGTCCCAATGATGGATCAGCTCAGACTCATTTCAAACCAGTGTTCCCTGTAAAATAGTTATCTTCCTGCTTTCTAAAACTGGAGTTGAGGAAAAAAATACCCCAGTAGCCTGAATTGTGAAACCAACTAGCAGCCCACACAAAGGAGATCTCTCTCTCTCTCTCTCTCTCTCTCTCTCTCTCTCTCTCTCTCTCTCTCGCTGTTTGGCACCCATCACCAGTTTCATGGAGCAGATCTCTCTCTCTCTCTCTCTCTCTCTCTCTCTCTCTCTCTCTCTCTCTTGCTGTTTGGCACCCATCACCAGTTTCATGGAGCTCCTCAAGTCAAAGGGAGAGAGAAAACTGAAGCAAAGCGAGAAAGAAGAAGTGATGGAAAAACAGAGAAAGAAAAGTGTCCAAAAGGAGCCAGCGAGAAAATGAAGGGAAAGTGAGATCCGGGAAGATTGAGGGGAGCAACCCACGGAGCTGTAGAAACTGGCCACATAAATAGTCATGAAATGAAAAGTTTCAAATTTGTATTGAAGTTTGAAAAAAAAAACTACTTAGAGAAAGGCCAACAGGCCAGACTAAATAATCCTCGACTTACCGTCCAATTCTGAATCCCATATTAGCTGCCGAGATTTTAATGTAAATATGCCATTACACTGTCATTACAGTGATCAGGCTTCATGGCTCACAGGTCACATCTCAGCCACTGTTAATTTTGCAGGCAAAAGCTTTTTTTCTCTTGAAATGTTAATAACTTTCTATTAGTTAATGTAGCGTGACTAAAATTCAGATTAGATATAATTCATTTTAATATCTGTGACTGGCTATCCTGATCATTTAGCAATGGTTTCCAGCTGAATACAAGATGCTAAATTGGACTCATTTGCATAGCCCTGTTAAAGCAATGCCATTCTAGAAATGTCGGCATCTTCAAATTAATTTAAAAGATTTTTTTTCTTACTGGTTTTGCTACTAGGATAAAAATCTTTGGTTGGCGACTAATTGAAGTGACTACGAGCTGAGTATATGAGTATACATCTCTTTCCCTACCACCCCGCCCTCCTCCAGCCCCAAAGGAAAAAGAGAAATCGAAACACCAGTCAGGAGTAGCAATTGGAGAGAACCCCAGAACATAGGGAGGGCCCAGTTCAGTATCTCTAAGTCATTATAAGAACCTAAGCTATTGACAGGGTCTCTAGCAACTAGATAGAAAGCTCCTTAGTTCTGCTTTCGTGGACCCAGTTTTAACTGTCTGCACCAGGTAGACTCAGTGACTCACCGCCTGTCCGGTGCATGGCATCTGTTCTGTTGACCTAGATAGAGTCAGGATGCTTGCCAAGCAAGCTTATGATAGGGAAGAAAGCATGGGTGCTATTAGTCACATAATTCACCACTGCTCTTCTCTCCTCTTGTGTATGTAACACCCACTAATGAGAAGGGAAAACACAGAGCATGAAATTTGGCCACCGAGAGCCACCAGACTTCTGAATGGTGAAAGCTCTCAGGCAAACGCTCACAAACCATTTAGATAGTGCACCTGTGGACAACAGTGAAGTTTCTTGAAGTGTAATTTGATTTTCTTTTTTAAACTTTCATATTGGAGATTAAATTTTTCAGTTGAATCAAAGTGATTTGAACTTGTTCTGTTACAGGCATACTGTGAATGATAGGTTAAAAATTCTATAGCAAGGGAAAAGATTCCATTTGGACATGCTAAAACGATTCTGAAAAAGTTAAAATGGACACAAACTTTATGTCTTTTGTTTCACTTAGTAAATATAGCACATATAATAATTAATTATTCATATGTAAAGATAGTCGTCTTTGAGACTTTTTGACAGAGACTCACTGTGTAGCAGGAACTTGCTATGTAGACTAGGCTGGTCCTGAACTCACAGAGATCCACCTAATTCTGTTTTCCAAGTGCTGGGTGGGATTAAAGCCATGTCCTATCTTGCCTGGCAGGAATTTATTTTTATAAGAGAGTTTTTTAAATTAAATTTTAGGAAAAAGGTCTAATAACCCTTACGCCAAAACAATAAGCCTTTTGTCTTCATCTGGATTCTGTAGAAGAGCAGAGTCAATAGAGTCAATATACATATTAGGTGGGGTTTCATTAGATCACCTTACAGACTGAGATCTGGGTAGTGTATCATTGACTGCCTTCCCACTGGAAAGGCTTAGAGTTTCTCAGTGCACAAGACTCCATGCCTCAGTAGTTCCAATGTGGGGCTGAAGGCCTGGAGGCCTCTCGGAGAGTCACTGGACTTCTTTCCATGTTTTAAAGCCAAAGAGCCTGGGTTCTAATGTCAGTGATGGGTGGCAGCTTGAGTGGCAGTAGCAGCATAAGGAAGAGCAGCAGGTTAGACACGCCCCTACTCCCTGCGAGAAGCTTGAGTGGCAGCAGCAGGTTAGACACGCCCCTACTCCCTGCGAGAAGCTTGAGTGGCAGCAGCAGGTTAGACACGCCCCTACTCCCTGCGAGAAGCTTGAGTGGCAGCAGCAGGTTAGACACGCCCCTACTCCCTGCGAGAAGCTTGAGTGGCAGCAGCAGGTTAGACACGCCCCCTACTCCCTGCGAGAAGCTTGAGTGGCAGCAGCAGGTTAGACACGCCCCTACTCCCTGCGAGACCCAATGATAAGTAGGAGACAGGTCAAAGCTTTCCCTTTGGCTCTCCTTGCGCCCAGACCTGCTGCTGTAACAGGATGTAAACATTTATGGTGTGCCCCGAGGCTTGCTGTATGGGTGACTCTAGAGCCTGTTAAATTGACAATTAACATTAGCTGTCACAAGTCCATCCCTTGTCAACTTGACACCCAAATACATTTCCTTCTGTCATGCCTAATCTCTAAATGAAGACAGTAGCAAACCCACAATCTTGTCTAACATAACTATCCCATGTAGAAAACAAACAAACAAAGAACAACAACAAAAACTACAACATTCTTATACAAGTTACGCAGCAAAATACCCCAAGGAATGCTTAGTCTTTTAGTATTCTATAACTTAAATATGAAAGCATAGATTTGTACACTTTTCTGGCAAAAAATGTTTTTGCTGATATTGCATGACATAAATTAATAGAGGAGAGAATTTACAAATGTCTGCTTACCATATGTACATATATGCATAAAGGTCTTCAACAAAATAGGACCCAAATAATTGTGCCATTTCTAGTCCTTGTTTCTTTGAGCCACGGCCACACTCTTCTGTAAAGATCATCCACTAACTTGTTTCCTAGATGCTTGCTCTTCCTACCCTAGCATCTGATATCACATACTGATTCCCAAGCCTGCAGAGCTCTCCTCCCCCTGTCAGCTGCAATCAGAGGCAGCCTGAAGGCCAGGACACATGCTGAGTACTATAGACTATCCAGGATAAGTACAGACCACTCGCGCCCCTTCCTTAGAGAACTCTATGAAGAGATTCTCCCTGTGGGCTTGAGCTCCCCTTCCTTAGAGACTGTATGAAGAGATTATCACTGTGGGCCTGAAGGCTTCTCAAAGTCCTTATCATGCTGCTCTCTGTCTGTCTATGATGTCAACAACACTTTGAATAAAGGCTTACCTATAAAGATAATCAGGCTTACGTCCCCTTGACCACTAAACTGGGAAACTTTCCATTTCTGTGACTGGCCGTATGACTCTAGCTTGATTTTTATATACCAGTCATTCTGTGTTTTCTTCACCATCAGCAAGTGCCTAGGCAGTTCTCAGGTTTTTTTCCAGGAACGTGACCCTCACTTTCATTCCTAGAGGATCTAGACTGTTCATCATCCTGCCTGAATTAGGGTATTGCAACTTCCTACTGACCTTAAATATTGAACGTGGTAACACCAAAATGTATCCTAAAAGATTTCCTAGAGTTCATATGTGCCTTTCCTTACCTCTGTTGTGGGGCAATAGTGCAATTGACCTTGGTTGTCTAGTTATTTTGTAATAAAAACAAATAACTAGCTAATAACTTCACCTTATCACTGAGATGATGTACCCACTGATCTCTTTTCTCTTCACAATCAAACTTCACAAAGAAGGAACATTTCCAGCTTCCTCCTTTCTCTTAAATTCTAAATGAACTCTTTACTTTCACCCATAGAAACTTCTCACAGCCTTTATAGATTATTGTGTCTCCATTGGAACACCAATCTCCACTCCAAGACATTCAGGTACATGATCATTTTTGTTTAAGGTAACAATTGCATATCAAGGCTTTAGTATACTGAGAGGGTATCACAACTATTTGTGTTAATAGGTGCTTTTTGGTTATGGTAAAAAATATGACAAAGCGATTTCTTTAGAGGAAAAAATAAAGCATTTTACTTAGAAGCAAAGCTCATCCTGGTGGGAAGATACTGAGGGAGGAGAATTTGGTAGCCAGGAAGAAGGGCAAAGACAGTAAAGTACTAAGTCAAGATGTGGTCTTTAGAGAGTAGACCCTGTAAACTGCTTTCTCCAAGGCCTGGACTTCCACAGTCTCTACCACAACAAAGTGGCCTGTTCAAACTTGGAAATCCTTCTTTAGATTAGAATCCTCAGAGTTGGTTTACCTTCCAGACTTGGTAGGGAAAACATGGGTGTAGATTTCAAATTTTAACACACACACACACACACACACACACACACACACACACACACACCTGTAGATTTTGAAATGGCATCATTCCCTTTCCTTAGACATCTTATCCAGTACTATCAGCTCCACTGACATTTTCCATGTCTATAGACTAAATCTGGCCCTCTCTTTGGGACATTTCAGCTACATATCTAGTTGTCTACTGGGTATGTCTAGTTTCACTGAATTGTAGGCAGTCAGCCTAAAAGCAATAACATGAAAACTGGTTTATTTTCTGCATGCACAATAACTGGGTTCATATTTATAACATTGATTATAATTTTGTGTTTAGAATGCCAGGTTCATGCTAGAGTTGGCATATCACTATATCTTCTTATACACTTGTAATATAAATCAGTATATTCTATATTAATATAATATATATTATCCATGTTAAGATTTTGTTTATTTTTGCTTGTTTTTTGACACTTTTCTAGACATTTTTTTTGACACAGTTACTTGTTTTAGACTGGTTCCAAACTACCCAAAGATCACCTTGAATTTCTGATCCTCTTGCTATCAAATCCTTCCTGGGTTCTTGGATTACAGCCATGCAACAGTACATCCAGTTTACAAGGTGTCCATGGCCAAATCCTGGACATTTTGCATACTGAGCAAGCACTATATCAACTGAGTGATATACCCTCTCCTTAAGTTAACTTTTTCTTATTTTTGGCTGGCACTAAATTTTACCTCCCAGTCCACTTGGTGCAAATTTATCTTCACATCCAGGACTGCATTTCCACTGTGAAAGCCTCATTTCTACCTGTATTAAGGAATATTCTCTCAAGGAACAGAACCAACAGAACATAAAAATTACCAAAGGAGATTTATGAGATTGACTTACAAAATAGGGGCTGGTTAGTCGAACAATGGCTATCAGTTTACTGGAGAAGCAGAGAAGCAAGTAGTTGCTCAGTCCATGAAATTGGATGCCTCAGCAGCCCCAGCCCAGAGCTAAATGCATGAAAAATCCCATCAGAGTTGCTGGCATTGAGTCCACGAAGTTTTCTATCAGCAGAGAATGAGTCAGAGGCGCCACACACTGACTCAGGAGGAAGGGAAGGTAAGCAGGTACACACTTTGCTTTTGCCTTGGACCCATTCAGAACTGGACCATGTACTGGAAGATGTCCCCTGGAAGGCTGGTCTTTCATACCGCAATTAACCCCCTCTTGAAACACTTTCATAGACATGCCAAGAATCATGTATTCTAGGTGATTTAAAAGCCCCTAAATTTTACAGTCCAGCCAAACACTGCACTCCCCCTGTTAAGAATCTTTCAAAACTTTCCTATGACTGTTTCAGATGCCTGAAGCATGCTGCTTCTGAGGACTGACCTATAACCAACATTCCAGATGAATCCCCTGCATCTGTGATGACTCAGCATATATGTGGTTTTCTCTAACAATTTCCCCTTGATTTCAGGTTTTATGATAGCATGAAATATATGCTAGCAGGATACATCTGGACTACTCTCTCTCTTTATCTATCATCATCTGTCAATCACACTAGACTATCAACTACCTATCATCTATCTATCTAGTCAATTATGAGGCAGGATTGGTATACAGTAGATCTGATATAATTATTTGCTGAATTACTGAATGAATGCTGAGTATACATTTCTGTCATGTAATATCTAACCCTTGTGAAACCAATTCCAAGTTCATTTTTCTTCTCTGAAGTTTCATCATACCAAAAAATTCTTACCTGAACTTTGACCATTAAATCTCCTAGGGGGGGAAATACTTTGAAAAGTGACATTATAAGTTAGTTTGGGTATTTTTGTTTCTTCTAGGTTTTCTTAATATTACTGGGAATTTTAACTTACTTATGTACTGATTTTTGAACTTCAGAATTATTTGTGAATTTAAAAGATAACTGTTGTGTGTAATGCTACTGGGTGTTTCTGAATGTAGCACCTTGGGTCTTTCAGCCATTCCAATTTGTTATTGGGTATTTCTATTTAGAATAAAGTTGCTATGTATTCTATTAAGAATAATTAAGTTGAAAAGGATCTTATATTTATCAAATTTTTGTCTATTTTTCAGGAAAGAAATTATATTTCAGGTCTTTTTCAGCATATTTTTATTATTTAAAAATATTGTTAAAAAAACAACAGTTTTGAGAAGATTTAGATATCTTTAATCTTTTATGCTCAAAGGACACTGTCCCTTAGAGAAAACTGATCACTCAGTTTCGAAATCCTTCAATAACAAGGTACTAAAACCTCTTTTTCATTCATTAGTTCAGGATTTCCTTGCTTCAGGATACCCGGGCAGGCATATGAATAAAATATTATTCAATCTAGTGAATCAGATGAAAAGGTAAGACTAAAACTCTGTCTGACCTAAGAAAAGCAACCTGAAATTGAGAGGTGCTTCATTAAAAACAACTCGCAAAGAACTGGGGCTGTAACTCAGAGGTAGAGCACTGTGCCAAGAATGCTCTAGGATGAGTCCTCAGCCCTAGCAAATCCAGCCGACCAGCGGACACCCTTCCCAATGGAAATATACTCTAAACCTAAAAGTGGAACACTAGAAAAGGAAACTTCAGTCCTGTCTTCTTGTCATATATGCTGCAAATTCTCTATTTTCATAAGGAATATGTCTTCTACTTTCAAAGTGAGGGATGACCAAATAACAGATCAAATCATCTGGCCCCTTTCATTGTTATCTTATTGGGTCCCTTGCTTCATTTTCTTTTTCTCCTTTCACATCACTTAAATATTAAAATATAAGCACAACCATAAGTATCTCCATTAAAATATTATTTTGTTCATATTTTCAACTATTCTGTGCTGTGGGACAATGGCTTTGTATTGTTTTAATAAAACATTGATTGGCCACTAGCCAGGCAGAAATTATAGGTGGGGCAACCAGGCAGGAAGTATAGTTGGAGCAACAAGAACAGGAGAATTCTGGGAAAAGGAAAGTCTCAGTCTGTAGGCATCACCCAGACACAGAAGAAGCAAGATGAGAGTGCCTGGCTTATAAAAGGTAGCAAGCAAGACAAGAATTATAAGTTATAAGAGTTAATAAGAAGCCTGAGCTAATAGGCCAACCAGTTTATAATTAATGTAGACCTCTGTGTGTTTTGTTGGGACTGAATGGTTGTAGGGCCAAGCAGGACAGAAACATCTGTCAACAATTCTGGGTTAAGAAAGCATTAGGACTCTAGCCATAAATAAAGGACATTAAGCCTATAGTTCACAAGCCTAGAGAAGCCAAATAGCAAGGTGAACCCAAAGAAAAACATATATAGATCCTCCTGGATATTGGAAACAAACAAGATCACCGGGAAAAAGTTGGGAGCACGGGGGTAGAGGTAGGAGTAGGGATGGGGTAGGGGGAAGGGGAAAGGGGGAAGGAGAAGGGAGAAGGGAAGGATTGGGGAGAGCTTGGAGGAGTGGGAGGGTGGAGATGGAGGAAGGGCGTAAAGCAGAGCAGGGAAGAAGATATCTACATTAAGGGAGCCATTTTAAGGTTGGCACTAAACTTGGCTCTAGAGGGGATCCCAGGTGTCCACGGCTAGGTCCTTGGGCAGCAGAGCAGAGGGTGCCTGAACTGGCCTTGTCCCATAGTCACACTGATGAATATCTTGACTATCACCATAGAAATTTTGTCCGATGGATGGAGATAGAGACAGAGACCCACATCCACATCAGAGCAATGGACTGAGCTCCCAAGGTCCAGTTGAAGAGCAGAAGGAGGGAGAAGATGAGCAAGAAAGTCAGGACTGCGCGGGGTTGGTCCACCCACTGAGACAGTGTGCCTGATTGAATGGGAGCTCACCAAATCCAGCTGAACCAGGACTGAACGAGCATGTGATCAAACCGGACTCTCTGAATGTGGTTGCCAATGGGTGCAGACTGAGAAGCCATCAATAATGGCACTGGGACCTGTCCCTTCTGCATGTATTGGCTTTTTGGGATCCTAGTCTACTTGGATGCACACCTTCCTAGGCTGTGGACTTCCCACAGGGCAGGGTACCCTGCCCTCTCTTGAGGTTAGTGGGGGAGCGGGAGGGGAATGGGAGAAGAGGAGGAAGTGTAAATTTTTGAATGGAAAAAGAAAAAAATGAAAGCATTAATCTCTGTCTCCTACAGACATCCACTTTCATACTTTGAATTTGCTGTTCTTCATCTTAAAAGATGAATAGCATTTTAAAGCATTTGCATGATGCAGTTACAATAATAGAAGTATCAGAATCACAATGAAACAATATTCCAAAATGTGTCAGAACAGATATGTTAGGAGAGGGAGTGTTGGCACACCGAATGTTGTGAAAATGATGGCAATTTATTATTTGAATGTGGTGATGGAAACAAAAATGTCTACATTTACAAATCTGTATAATTTTTGTAAATTAAACATATCTCTGTGAATCAGGACATAAGAATGATCAATTGATTAGGCAGGATAAGTGGTACCTTTCAATGAGATGATAAATAAAATGTGTTGAGTGTGTGGTGGCACTTCTATGCAAGTGGAAATTCCTTTTTACCATAGTCAGGCATTTGGAAGTACCATGATAAAACATGTGGTACAAGAAAATAATTGGGTCAAAATATATGTTTAATATAAGATACTGAGCTGAATTTGGTCATTCTGAATCAGGAAGGATTTTTTTTTTTAAAAAAAAGGCTGTATAAGCCTATGTAAATACACCATGTTTAGAGCAGATATTCAATGAATACAGTTGACTTGTCCTTATTTTGTCTTTCTTCCTCCTTTCCTCCCTACCTCTTTCCATCCATTTCTCCCTACCTCCTGTCACTCTTCCTACTTCTGCTTTTTTCTCTTCTTTCTAATATCTTTCCTTTATCTCTTCCTTGTTCATGTTGTATATATTTGCTTTTAAATATTCTCTGCATAGAAAATAATCACAATAATTTAGTACTAGAGTAGGAAGAGCTTATTGCAGGAGGTCATTAAACATTTTTCTTTTAAAGAAGTTATTTTATTAATAGAGAGAAATTAGTAGATAGGAAAAGTATACAATCAACAGATGTTATGTGCTTTTCAACAGAGTAAATTACAGCTATATTTGTTAACATTACATATACATGTAAATATACATAATAATATTTGAGACTTTTGTCATTACATTTTCACGAGATTTATAAGATCATGTAAAGGGTCTTGGTATATTTAAATTATGCTGACATACTTCCACACACTTATATATAGATATAAAAATATATATACATATATGTAGATATAGTCTGAAAATTCATATATTTATACAATGTATCTTTTTCATTTCTACCAGTTCTTTCCTTTCTAAACCTTATCTTTATAAAGTCAAATGTGTTTTCACAATAAAAGTGGTATTCAATTTGAAAAAAAAAAGAAGTTATTTTAAGCCCTCGTGATAAAACAGAGAATGTCTGTAAAAGAAAGTGCAAGAATCCCCAGATAACTTTAAGAAATAAATAATTCACAGTAGTTAGTGTTTTATTTTTTATGTTATAAATCTTACAAAAATGAGTTACCTATAATTCTAAGGAGATTAAGTTATTTGTGACAATACTCAGTACAAGGTCCACAGGGGCTATGAATCTTTCCCATATTTAAGTTGAAAAAAGGTCTGTCAATTTATACCTCTCCTGTTAGCACGTTTTGTTGGAAGCACAGAAAGAGAAGAAACAATGAGAAATTTCTTTCACACTTTACTTTTAAGTGAGAAAACTCATTTGCCTACTGGCTAATAAGATCAAATATCTCTTTCAAGTGATACATTTAACATGGTTTTCTTTGTTACCCAAAATAAAAAGCCCTATAATTCATGAGAAAAAAGATAGGACAATTGTGAATCTCAAAGTTTCATACCTTAAAAGTTTGAACACTGGGCCTGGCAGCGGTGGCGTACACCTTTAATCCCAGCACTAGGTAGGCAGTGGCAGGCAAATCTTGGTGAGTTCAAGACTAGTCTGGTCCTCAAGAGCTAGTTCCAGGACAGGCTCCAAAACTACAGAGAAACCCTGTCTCGAAAAACCAAAAAAGAGGTAGAAGAGGACAGTGCACAGGGAAAGCACAGCAAAACAAGTGAAAGAAAAGCGTCACCAGCAGCACCTTTTGTTCATCAGTGTCCCATGTCAAAGGCTACTCAATGTTAGTATACATAATGACATGACTTTTTCTGGCATTGCTGCTTAGCTTGCATTAGAACCAACTCCTTAATATTGTCACTTACTCATTCATATGCATTTTTCATAATAGCAAAAGAATGATTTCGAAAACAGAATGAAAATGAGACTAAATGTCAGTTGATGACTCCTGATTCTCCTTAGAATTAAGAAAATTTCCTTTACATGACTTTCTTCACTTTCCAATGTCACTAAACTTTTTCTTCATCCATAACTAGTTATGAGTATTCTTAGATACCTTCAGGATATTAGACAAAGTCAAAGTCAAGCATTTTCTCATTTCACAGGCATTCTGTATCCTGTGTCTGGAATACTTTGATTAGTTATTTTGTTTTGTTTTGTTGTTATTCTTATTGTTTGTAATCAGCACAGCTCCTATTTATTCTTTCAGAGGACACAGATAAGTTATGAAACTTTATGAGTTATTCTTGCACCCTAATATTTACCTTATGATATCAGCCGAAGCATATTTGCTGTTTTAACTTGGCCACAGTGGCTGTTCTTTAATCTAACACTTTTTCAGCCAGCAACTGTGCGTCCACCTTCACCAACCGGCTTCTCCAGCAGCTCTCCAGCTGCTCAGGTCGCCACAGCCTGGCAGGAATTCTGTTCCGACAGACATGGGCCTTATTGTTGACACTAAAGATATCTTTGACAAAATCTCTATGATTGTATTTATGAATAAATCTCAAGACTCAAAACTTGGGGTGAAAACCTGTGAGCTCAGAGAGGCTGAGAAGCAACTAGCTAACCCTTTCTACTTGCTGGCATCTCTGAAAAAACCTTGCTTCTGCTCTGGCAAACCAGAAAAAAAAAAAAACACACCACATCAATTCCCTCTCTAAATTTTCTGTGTCTCTCTATCTCTTCTGCATGCCTCCTGAGGCTCTGTGATTACTCTTTATCCACTAGTTGCCTACTCATTCTCCTGACCCAAGATTAATTTTATTTAATCAATGCAAATGAAATGTTATCAAATATCCCCTAACATTTCTCATTCTTTGTATGTAAAAAAGGAATGGTTTTAATCTAACATAGTAAAACTATACAGAATAAGACAAGTATCAAGTAAGGATGGAATTTACAATGTCTAGTTCATTTGTATTTTGCAAATTCAGAGAAACTACTTTATTATCTATCCTAACTTACTGAGGCCAAAGTTTGTTACCAAATTCACTTTTTACCCTAACTTGTATTATCAATCCAAAGCTATATTTTTAGACGTCCAAAACATTTTCTTAGATAAATAATTTAAGCGTTTATGCTTATCAACCTTATTTAATTTATCTCTTTTGTGAGTTTCTATTTTTAAATTTGAAAACAAGGAAAATTATAACTTATAACTTGTCATCTTCAACTCCATCAGATACCTGAGAAGGATATAATAATACCTGAGAAAACAGGAATTATAGGGCAAACACTTCCAAATTATAGAAATGACAAAAGCAGTATTCTTTTGCAATGTTGAGGTATCCATCTTTGACCTACAGGCCTAGAATATCTGACAGACTTTCCTGTGAAGCAAGAATTTTGAAGAACTCTCCCACCTTGTCTTGACAAAGTTCATCAGTTGCCTTCTTTTGGTCCTTCTTGTCCAGTATGGATAGTATACTATCAGCAGTTGAGGCAAGGACAGTTTCTTGACCAGTGACCACTTTGCCTCAACAAAAGTAAACACTGTATGAAGGTTATTTAATGTCCATCATCTTTTTTTGTGGTAAATTGGTACTACCAGGATCAGATATGTCTCATTGTCATGAAAAGTCTCAGGTTACTAAAACACCTTAAATACCATATTCTGTAAGTCTCTGAGGTATTTGAAGATCACCTGTCTGTCTAAAATACATTTCTCTGTTTAGCCTTAAAAACATACCTAACATAATCACAAGTTTGATTTTTATACATGACTACTATATTTTTATAGATGTTAGTAACTGTTGTCCTGTAGGATTGTGTGGCTTACCTGTAATATGCTTTATGTTATTATATACAAAAATGGTTTCATTTTCCAAGAGACATATTCTGCAGCATTATCAGTCTTAATTTGTACAGGTATCCCCATAATGGCTATAACTTCTCATAAATTTATAATTATAGTATCAGCCTTTTCACAACTCAAAATTGTTGCCTATTGAAATCCCGAAACTGTATCTATGGTATAGTGCAGAAATTTTAATTTTCCAAACTCTGCAAAATAAAATATATCCATTTGCCAAATTTCATTTCTTTGAGTACCTTTTGGGTACTTCCTGCAGGTAATGGGGTGGGATTATATAAAGAACAAGTAGAACATTTCCTTATAATTTCCTTGGATTGTTGCCAATTGGTAGAAAAAAATCTTTCTTCAAAAACTTCCTGCTACATTTTGTTTCTTATGAAATTCTGAGGCTTCTAACACATTTCCTACCAATAGCTGACCAATTTTATTATTACCCTATACTAGAGGGTCTTATAGACCTGCATGGCATCTAATATGTGTTATATTCAAAGGATAATTTCTGTTTCTGATTACTTGTTGTAATTGAATAAATAAGGGTTAATTCAGAATCATCTGGAATAAGTCTGGAAGTTTCAATATGTAAAACAACTCCTCTGCATATTGCGAGTCACTAACTATACAATGAAGTTCTGAAAAAAAATCTATTAATACCTAGAGAATAGCATTTTATATGATTTCTCTACTAAATCATAAGAGTTTTGAAGCACTTTATTTAATTTTCCTGACTTAATAGCCTGCATTTCCTGATTTAGTTGCATCAGTATAGAAGGTAGGGGATCCAGAAATTCATTATATGAGGAAGAATCCAATTAGCTCGTTTTAGAAAACTGAAGTCTCTTACTTTGGAATATTTGTTGCTAATCTCTTCCAAGAAATTATTGCAAACTCTTTGCCAGTGTTCATTTAATTTCCATGATGAGACAATTTCAGCATTGGTAAAAGGTACCCAATCTGTCAGGTCTATTCCTACTAACTGATGAAGTCTTAATTTTCCTTTCAGAATCAATTTAGAAACCCTTTCTACATAGGTCTTTAGTTTTTTTACTGTTTGTGTAGTAAAAATACCCATTTTAAGATATTTTCTTCTCTTTGCATAAGAATTCATGTAGGAGAATGAGTAGAAGGTAAAATAGCCAGAATATAATTGAGTACTAGATCTAAGCAATCTACATATACATTCTATAATTTCTTTTCTACCAGAACCAATTCTCTCTCAGGCACAGTTGATAGTTTTCTTGGTCTATTAAAATCCTTATCATATCATAAAGTTTGAAATAAATAAATTAAATCTTTAGTTGTTAATTCAATTGTGGGCCATAGCTAGTTAATATCTTTCAGCAATTTTAAAAAATCATTAGGATTTTTTAAATTGATCTTTCCTGATTTAAACTTTCTGTTATTAATTTTTTAAACCTATCTTATATCCTAAATAATTAATAGAATCTTTGCTTTGAGTGTTTTTTCATGAGCAAATTATAATCACCAACAAGGCAAAATTCATCTTACCTCATCCAACATATTTTTTCTAAAGTATCTATGTCTGAATCACCAGCCAATAAGATAAAATCCATATAATGACAAATTATAGATAAAGGAAATTGTTTATGAATTAATTCTAATGTTTGTTGTAAAAAATATTGACATAAGGTAGGGCTGTTTAATATTCCTTGTGGAAGAATCTTCCAGTGGTACCTTTTAACAGGTTGGGAATTATAAGTAGGCACTGTGAAGGCAAATTTTCTCTTTCCTGTTTTTGTAAAGGTATAATTAAAAGAATAGTCTTTTATATAAATCACTATAATAGACCATCTATAGGTAAAGGGAAGGCAAGAGAATTCCATACTGAAAAGAGTCCATTGATTTAATCACCTGATTTATGGCTCATAAAACTGTTAACATTCTCCATTTTCCATAACAAATATAAGAGAATTCCAAGAACTGGTTTATTCAATTTGTTGAACATTTAGCAGCTCCTGTACCAGCTGTTCTAATACCTGTAACTTTTCCAATATCAAAGGCCATTGTTCCACCCACTCATGTTTTGTCAGCTAACTATTTTAAAGGTAAGTATATTGGCATCTTTACCAACAGCTATTGTGCCCTTCTTACATACAGTCTAAACCATCAGTGACTATTCCTGATAATACCTTTTAATATTTTTTTCAGAAGCATCAATCAGTTTATGATTTGTTTCTGAGATTTGAGGAATTTTATTCTGTTTTCCATTGCTTAAACAAATCATGTCTCCATAAATTCATGGCTATGGTAGTCACATATGGTTTTAATGTTCTTATTTGTCTTACTGGCCCTATGTACACAACCCAGTTTACACTTTGTTTTATTTGAGATAAAGCTCCATCCCTAAAAGCTGAACATTTACCTCCTAAAGGAGCTAATGTGGATACCAAGATTTTGCTTAAATTATTGTTACATCTGCACCTGTGCCTACTAAACTCACAATTTCAATGTCATTTATTTGTATTTTTAGCTTTGATCTATTCTAGACCTTTTATATAGAGATGATCTTTCACCATTTATCAAAGTTTGACAAAAAGCTTTTTTTATGGTCTCTCCTGAAAACTGTTTTATCTACTGAAGCAATATTGTCATCCTGAGCAGGATGGTTTTTAACAACAGGCATTAAGTCTTTTAATTGCTATGTGAAAGGGTTCCCCCAATTTTGACAGGGAAAGAGTGAAGCAAATTGACATTGGGGCCTGTGAGAGGCCCCTTAAAGCATTTCCCAAAGGCAAAAAGTTACCTTGCCTATCCCAGTATGCAATATGTTAATCTGCTTTCATTAGTTTAATGCAGCCTTTGCCATACCTTCTGCATACTCCAGAAATTTGGTGCCTACAGTTTGAATTCTCTCTAGAAAACACTGTTTCTAGGAACACCTTGCCTACAATCCTTCTTCAGGTGAGCTAGTTTACCATAATTAAAACATCTGACCATTTGAGTTTTCTTAAAACTTTTAGAAATTACTTTACCTATTCAAATATCATAAGTGTGAGATCCATTATAAGTTGTATTTTGGGTCCATTTATCTATGGTTGATGATTTTGCCTTTAAAGACCTAATGATCCTTTTGAATTCTGATTTAGCATTTTCAAAAGCTAAAGATTCAATTAATATTTGTCTAACACCTGGATCTGATATCATTCTATTTACAGCTGAGGTTTAAGTCTTTGCAAAAAATTAGTGAAGGTTTATTTTGGGCCTTGTTTAATTTTAATAAATGACTCAGTCCTCTTTGCTAATACCCCAATCCTTTCCTAAGCATCATATTTTCAAAGCTGTCACATGACAGAGTCAAGGTGTTATCATCAAATATAGATTGTCTTTGCAAATCAACATATTAATTCTCACTAAGAATTTTATGACCATCAGCTCACTGTTCTTGGACCCTAGCTTCTTCTCTCTACCATGTTCTCCATCATAACTGATGACTAGATTCAAATACTTCTGTAACTAAATCTTCAAGTCTTGTGAAATAATCATGGTCCTAGTGGCCCATGATTTTAACATCTGTCTCACAGAGGGTGAATGTCTACCATATGAAGTTACTGCTTCCTTAAATCTCTTCAAATCTAACATTTCTACAGTATTTCAATCAACTTCTGAATAGACATACGGGTACCTATCATCTGTTGATCACTCTTGTGTGGTAATTGGATGAATTAAAGTTGGTGTTCTAATAATTTTAGGCCACTCCTCCTCAGTTTCCTAATGCAATAGTGTGGTAAATTATGCTCTAAATTCCTCAGTCTGTGTCTGAGTATTTTTCTAATTTTTATTAGATCCTTCTAAATCTTGTATCTTATCAAAAGTAAGTCTTTCTAAAGCATGCATATTATCAGTTAAACTATCATATTTGGCATAGTTATCAAACCAATTTTTAAGGATAAGATATTAATTACCAAACTGATAGTAATTACAGTCAATATTATCTCAATCCCAGCTAAGTCATTTATCCCCTCATTTAAATTTTTCATTTTCAAATCATCTGTAGGAGGACTATATAGGGTCCTAATGTACTGTATTGTGATGTTACCCATTGTTAAGTTGAGAAATATTTTTCTTTTTAGTATGATTTAACTCTCCCCTATAGGAATTCCCAGGTATCTGACCAAATCTGCTGACAATAACTGTTTATGTTCAGTGTCAATGGTAAAGTCAAGCTCCTACTGCAAGCACAAGTATGCATTCCAGAATCCTAGTAAGTGGCAATGACCTGCCATGAGTGTTCACATGAAAAGACCCATGTGGCAACTGTGGCAGAGCCGACCGGTGTGAATTCTCAGTCCTTGTGGTCATGACTCATGTTGGGCACCAAATGTTGCTTTAATTTCAGCACAGTGGCTCTGTTTTCATCTAAAGCTATTTCATCCAGAAAGTGTTACTCCACAGTTACTGGCTTGCTTCTTTAGCAGCTGCACAGCCATGCATACTGTAGCCTTGTGGGAATTTTGTTCTCACAGATATAAGCCCTGTTGCTGCTGTTAAGATGGCATTAAATAAATCTCTATCATTTTATTTATAAGTTAGGCTTGAGATTCAAATTCTGGGGTGAAATTCTGTGAACTCAGAGAGGCTGAGTAGTAATTAACGGATGCTCTCTACTTGCTGACATCTCCAAAAGACTGTGTTTCTGCCCTGCCAAACCAGAAAAAAATGGCATCAGTCCAAATCCCTCCTTACTATTCTCTCTCTCTCTCTCTCTCTCTGATGCCCTCTGATGTGCTATGAATACTTTCTCTCAACTAGTTGCTAACTCAGTCCCCTGACCCAAGGTTAATTTTATTTAATCAAAGCAAATGCAAACTTAGGGTTTACAGAGTGATCAAATATCCCCCAACACTTATTTGTGGGGTTTCCTACAATTTGCAATTTTATGTGTATATGAATTCATAGACAAGTACACGTGCATACACATCTATGACATATATATGCAGACCTTTATGTATTTATATATGCTTGTGACCCTATGTAATTGTTAATATCTTCATAAGTATGTGTGTATATGATTTAAGAAGTTGAATATCTCCAACCACACAAATATTAAGAGAAAATGAAGTCTTACTATGGGGACACATCTTATACTTCATTCTTACATTTCAAGCTGGATATAAACTAAATGACAACCAGTCTCACCTCTGGTGTTAACAATTAATTTTCTATTTCCCCAGTCTTCTACAAATGTAAATTACCTTGCTAATTCTATCAAAAAAAGACTACCATGACCATTCTTTGAACTTTATACAGGAATTTACACTTGTGTGCTTAAATATTTTCACTGATAATTTTGTGAGATTTAAAAATTTTAATGTATGTTGTAGAAATTTGATCAACTTTATTGCTGTATAGTTTTTCATTATATTCTTGCAACAACTCTAATTTATCAGACAATTCTTGAAGAACAATGTGACTTGGACTTTATTACATATGACTTATAGAAAAAACACACATGCACAGGAATTTTTGGAAGAACACACTTGTTGGAAACATGTGTGCACATGCTTAGCTTGGATAATATTCCCAGGAGTTCTCTTAGAAGAGTGGGGGTTTGTTTGCATATATTTTTATTGATTTTATTGAGCTATACATTTTTTCTGGTCCCCTCTCCTCCTTTCCCCTCCACTTCAACCCTCTCCCATGGTTCCTGTGCTCTGAATTACTCAGGAGAGCTTGTCTTTTTCTACTTTCCATGTAGATTAAATCCATGTATGCCTCTCTTAGGATATTCATTGTTGTCTAGGTTCTCTGGGATTGTAAATTATAGCCTGGTTTTCTTTGCTTTATGTCTAAGAGCCACTTATGAGTGTGTACATATGATATTTGTCTTTCTGGGTCTGGATTACCTCATTCAACATGATTTGCCTGCAAATTTCAAGATGCCATTGTTTTCTTCTGTGTAGTACTCCATTGTGAAAATATACCACATTTTCCTTATCCATTCTTCATTTGAGGGGCATTTAGGTTGTTTCCATGTTCTGGATATGACTAAAAATGCTGCTATGAACTTAGTTGAGCACATATCATTGTGGTACAATTAAGCATCTTTTGGGTATATACCCAAAAGTGGTATTGCTGGGTCTTGAGGAAGGATATTTCCTAATTTTCTGAGAAATAAGAAAGATATCCAAAGGGACTGTACAAGTTTGCATTCCCATCAGCAATGCAGGAGTGTTCCCTTTGCCCCACATTCTCTCCAACATAAGTTGTCATCAGTGTTTTTGATCTTGGTCATTCTCACAGGTATAAGATGGAATCTCAGAGTTGATTTGATTTGCATTTCTCTGATGGCTAAGGATGTTGAGCATTTCTTTAAGTGTCTTTCAGCCATTTTTAGATTCCTCTGTTGAGAATTCTCTGTTTAGGTCTGTACCCCATTCTTTTGTTGGATTATTTGTTCTGTTGCTGACCAATTTCTTGAGTTCTTTGTATAATTTGTAGATAAGCCCTAATTCTGATGTAGGGTTGGTGAAGATCTTCCCCCATTTTGTAGGCTGTCATTTTGTCTTGTTGACTGTGTCCAATGCTTTACAGAAGCTTTTCAGCTTCAGGAGGGCCCAGTTTTTTTATCCTTCAGTGTCTGTGCTACTGAAGTTATATTTAGGAAGTTGTCTCCTGTGCATTCAAGTGTACTTTCTACTTTATCTTCTATGTAGATCAGTGTGGTTGGCTTTATGTTGAGGTCTTTGATCTATTTGGACTTGAGTTTTGTGCATGGTGATAGATATGGATATATTTTAATTCCTCTACATGTAGACTTGTTTGTATATATTTTAGCAAGAACTTCACAGTGTTATTTTCTTAACCTTAGATTTTCAAAACATACATATAATTTAGTTACTATTCAATTGCTGTGAAGAGACATTATAACCAAGGCAACCTATAAAAGAAAGCATTTAATTTGGGACTTATGGTTGCCAGACAGGTATGGTGCTGGAGCAGAGGCTGAGAGCTTATATCCTGACCCACAAGCAAGAGAGAACTTGCAAGACAACTGGAGTGGGCTTTTAAATTCTCAAAGTCCATATTCTGTAACATGCCTTCTCCAACATGGCCATACCTAATCCTTCCTAAACAGTTCAACTAATTGTAGATCAAGCAATTAAATATGAGTCTATGCGGGCTTTTGACATTCAAATCATCACAGTGTACTGTCATGCAATTTTGGTTTGAACTTGTATTACCAATTACTAATTTGATTCATGATATGTCAAGCATTCAGTTATACTTATTTACTCTTTGAATATCTTCTGTGGAATAAACTATTTGTGAATTTTTCACATTTTAAATTTGATCATTATCTTTTTGTTTTCATTTCTGCAATTCAATTTTGGTTTAAATATTTATATACTTAGGGTATCTGTGCACATTAGTATAATGTATATTCTATATTCTTTGTCAGCAATGAGCAATTGTGTAGTGTTTTTTCTTATTTGAAGTTTTAAGTTTTCATTTCTGTAATGTGATATAGTTGATGATTGGTGGTTCCTAATAAGTTCAAACTCAGTTTTCCTTTGTGGCTATTGTCTTGGTGTCATATTTGGTAAGTATTTTAAAAATCCCTGGTTGTGAATACCTCTGCAAATGCAAGTAAGTCAGACAGGTCAAATAAATAAAACCAGGTTTAATAAACAGAGCAAAAAAAAAAAAAACAACCCTGCAGGGTGACTCTTGGGGGAGACAGGAGAGAATAACATGGCAGGTCTAGGGGCCAGGTCTTAAATACCCTGTTGGCGTATTTAAGAGCATCTCAGAGGGAGGAACTGTCACTTAGCATGCTTTCTAAAGGTAGAGAGTGCAGAGAGAGAGAGAGGTGGGGATGAGATGGAGGTTCCACCTAAACAATATTATTATTATCTTCCTATATTGTATATATATATATATTCATTTGGCATAGGTGTCTGTATATACATATTTGTATGGAGATCACAAGTTTAGGTTACATGTGTTTCTCAATTACACCTCACTTTATTTTTTGAAACAAAGTCTCTTATTAAAGTGGATCCATTGCTAGGAGTCCTCATTAGGATCACTTTCATAGATTTCAGGAACTTTTTACTGCACTAAGTTTTCACACCACTTCCTAAATGCCCCCCTCAATTCTAGCTATTCCTCCCCAAACTCTATTACTCTACCCCATCTATTACCTAACTGATCCTCCTACTCTTATCCCCACCTGATTCAGTCCACCCATAAAATTTATTCTATTTCCCTCTGGCAGGGAACGCCCTGTTTCTCCACTACACCCTTCAGTTTTATTTAATATCTCTAGGTCTATGTATTGTACCTTGGTTATCATTTACTTAATGGCTAATGTCCCCTTATAAATGAATATATACTATATTTATCACTTAGGGGCTGGGTTATCACACTCAGGATGATTTTTCTAGTTCCATCCAGTTGCATGAATCATGATGTCATTTTTTTAACAACTGAGTAATACTCCATTGTGTAAATGTACTGTATTTTCTTTATTCCTTCTTCTGTTGAGAGCATCTAGGTTGTTTCCAGTTTCTGGCTATAATGATAAAGTCACAGTGAACATGGTTGAACAAGTATCCTTGTGTTTATATGGAATATCTTTAAGGTATATGCCCAAGAGTGGTATAGCTGGTTTTTGAGGTAGATTGATTCCCCACATTCTAAGCAACCACCATATTAATTTCCTTAGTGGATATACAAGTTTGCACTCCCACGAGCAATGGAGGCCTATTAACCTTGATCCATATCCTCACCATCATGAGCTGTCACTTCTGCTACTGATCTTAGTCATGCTGACAGGTGTAAGACTGCATCTCAAAGTAGTTTTGATTTTCACTTTCCTGATGGCTTAGGATGTTGAAAAATTTCTTAAAGTGTTTCTCAGCCATTTAAAATTCCTCTATTGAGAATTCTCTCTTTAGATCTGTTCTCAATTTTTTTCTATCAATGGAATATTTTTAGTTTTTATTGAGCTATACATTTTTATCCACTCCCCTCATTTTCTCCCCTCCCCCACCCTCTCTCGTGACCCCCACACTCCCAATTTACTCAGGAGACCTTGTCTTTTTCTCCTTCTTATTTAGATTTATGTATGTCTCTCTAAGTGTCCTCTTTGTTGTCTAGGTTCTCTGGGGTTGGGGATTGTAGACTGGTTTTTTTTTTTCTGCTTTATGTCTAAAACACACTTATGAGTAAGAATATATTATATTTGTCTTTCTAGGTCTGGGTTACCTCACTTAATATGGTTTCTTCTAAATCTATCTATCTGCCTGCAAATTTCAAGATGTTAATTTTTTTATTGCTGAGTTGTATGCTATTGTGTAAATATACCACATTTTCCTTATCCATTCTTCAGTTGAGGGACATCCAGGTTGTTTCCAGGTTCTGATTCTTATGAATAATACTGCTACAAATACAGTTGAGCACATATCCTTGTGGTATTATTGAGCATTCTTTGGGTATATGCCCAAAATTGGTATTGCTGGGTCTTGGGGTAGATTTTTTCCTAATTTCCTGATAAATCGTCATACTGATTTCAAAGCAACTGTACAAGTTTACACTCCCACCAGTGAAAGAGTGTTCCCCTTACTCCACATCCTCTCCAGCATAAGCTGTCATCATTATTTCTGATTTTGGCCATCCTAACAGATGTAAGATCAGTAATGCATCAGGATAAAAGATTAACTAAAATTAAATCACTATCCCTTCTTTATACAGATGATAAACAGGTTGGGAAAGAAATCAGAGAAACCTCTCCCTTCACAATAGCCACAAATAACATAAAATATCATAGGGTAACTCTACAACCTGTATGACAAAAACTTTAAATCTTTGAAGAAAGAAATGGAAGAAGACACCAAAAAATGGAAAGATCTTCCATGCTCGTGGGTAGGTAGAATTAACATAATAAAAATGACAATCTTACCAAAAGCAATGTACAGATTCAATGGAATGCTCATCAAAAACCCAGAAAAATTCTTCACAGACCTCCAGAAACAATACTCAACTTCATGTGGAAAAGCAAAAACTGAAGGACAGTCAAAGCAATCCTGTACAATATAGAAACATCTAGGGGCATCACTATCCCTGACTTCAACCTGTCTGATGGAGCTACAGTAATGTAAACAGCCTGGTATTGGCATAAAAACAGGAGGGCCAAGGGAATCATATCAAAGATCTGGATAACAATTCACACACCTATGAACACCTGATTTTTGACAAAGAAGCTAAATATATAAAACAGAAAAAGAAAACCTATTGAACAAATGGTATTGGCATAACTGAATATCAACATGTAGAAGAATGAAAATAGATCCATATCTATTGCAATACACAAAACTCAAGTCCAAATGGATGAAAGACCTCAGCATGAAATCAACCACATTGAACTGCATAGAAGAGAGGGTGGGAAGTACACTTGAATGCATTGGCACAGGAGACCACTTCCTAAATATAACTCCAGTAGCAAGACACTGAGAGCAACAATTAATGAATGGAGCCTACTGAAACTGAGAAGCTTCTGTAAAGCAAAGGACACAGTCAACAGGACAAAATGGTTGCCTACAGAATGGAAAAAAGGTCTTCACCAACCCCACATCAGATAGGGGACTTATCTCCAAAATATATAAAGAACTCAAGACACTTGACATCAAAAGAACAAATAATCCAATAAAAGAATGGGGTACAGACCTAAACAGTGAACTCTCAAAAGATGAATCCAACATGAATGAAAGACCCTTAAGGAAATGCTCAACATCCTTAGCCATCAGAGAAATGCAAATCAGAGCAACCCTGAGATTCTATTTTGCACCTG